>JARJPP010000218.1:0-189926 GCA_030782485.1 Beauveria brongniartii
TGGTTCTTCGCTACGTTCTCGCTCTTTTATAGCCGCGTATTCGCACGTGACCCCCTGTGGGTCGTGATAGGTACTTATTGTAAGTTGACTGGTTCTTCTGTTATTGAACTTATTATCGTTAATATCATATTGAACTCTATTGGCCTTTTATCAGGCGCTATAAGAAAGATAATGGTGCGAGTAATTTCAGCGCATGGTGAGATAATTTCAGGAATACAGAATTTGACTGCCGTCAGTCATGCTTTTACCAGATGAGGGCTAAGTAGATATCTATCTGATGCCAAATACCGTATATAAGTAAGACCTTGCCCAACCCTCTCACGAAGACAAAGTCACAGAACAGCTCAAGTTACAGCCTCACACGGTTTTCATACCTTTTTCTCTGACGCCATGGTACTTTTCTCAACTTTGGCCCTTGCCGGGCTTGCTATGGCTGCAGCTTCGCCTACCAGAGCAAACACTACAGATTCCAACGGAGCTTCTAGCGTTATAGCAGCCACAGGGGCTTTTATCCTCGAATGCGATAACAGCCAAAGTCTCAATCTGCTCGTCAAGACTGTCCTAGATCAGGGTGGCGAGATTCGCCACCAGTTCAACTCCAAGGTCTTCTACGGCCTATCGGTGGAGCTGCACAACACCACGATGACCGAGAATGGGATCGGACAAATGCCCGGCGTCACAAAAGTATGGCCGGTAGAAACGGCGAAGCAGCCTGCAGAGCTGCCAGCTGTACCGGAGGCTGGCAATCAGCGCCGTGACACCTCTTCGACGTGGAACCACGTCATGACGCAGGTAGATAAGCTGCATGCAGCCGGATATACGGGTGAAGGGATAAGAATTGCCATCGTTGATTCTGGCGTAAGTTTTTTATTTCATCTATATGGTCTATATGAGGAGAAAGATGAAACGACACTATAAACTTATACGGTTCCCCCAGGTTAACTACACGCATTCGGCCCTCGGCGGCTGCTTCGGCAAAGGCTGCCGAGTTGTCCTTGGTGACAACTTTTCCAAAGACGGCAAGGACAACGATCCAGGTATTCTCAACGGTGGCGGCTACGGGCCCGTTTCGGGAACGTCCTATTCCGGTCCCCTTGTCGGTGGCATTCTGGCTCTGATGGCCGAGGTGCGGGGCTCTTTTGACCCGGTGCTCCTCAACAGCCTCCTTATGTCTACGGCTGTGCCTCAGGGCGACCCCTACTCAGTTGCACAACAAGGAGGCGGTCTGGTCAGAGCCTGGGACGCTGCTCACGCCACGACACTCGTTGGGCCTGCCAGTCTCGCTTTCAATGATACCCTGCATCGCGCCCAGTCTCTCGGTCTTCGCATCACCAACAATGCCAAGACCAACATTACCTATCATCTTGATACTATCGCGGCGGACACACTATACAGTCTGGGACTCAACTTGCAGCTATCACAGGAAGACCCTGTCAAGGAAACAGCTATCATCAAGCTCAGTCAGCGTGTTGTCGTCCTCGGACCTGGCGAATCGGCTTCCGTGGACATTTCGGCCACGGATCCCATAGGGCTTGATTCCGACCGTCTGCCAGTGTGGTCCGGTTGGATCTCCATCAACAGCTCTAGCAGCATTAATAGCTCCAACAGCGGTCTGTTGACGGTCCCGTATCTAGGTCTGTCCGGCTCATTAAAGGAGCACGCAGTTCTACCTTCAAAGGGAGCAAAGCTTTCTTATGTTGAAGTATACCCCAATGGGTATCGAGATGAACATGAGCTCTATGATGGTTATGCCTTTAAATATCAAGTCAACAATGACAGCTCCTTAGGCCTTGGTGTACCGTTATCTGTCATGCCAGACTTGGGAACTCCTCTTGTGCGAGTCGAGGTGGTGCCAGTATCACTACGCAAGTGGCTGGCTGATCGTCTGCAGACCAAAAACATCAAACTCGACGCCTTTAATCTCGAGGCGCTCCCTCATTCTCAAGCAACACGCAAGGCATGGGATGGACGACTTTCATGGGGTGATTATATCCCCGTGGGCAAATACAAGCTCTCTGTGCGAGCCCTCAGGCTCTTCGGTGATCCTGATGCAGAGTCGGACTGGGATCTGTCAGAGACTCCATCGTTTGAAGTCACAAGAGGGCCTGGTGAGAAAGCTTGCGAGATTTATGAATCTGGCAAGACGATTCCCGGAAATGCTTTATTTGACAGCCATGAGGAATGCCTTCAGGTCCATGGCGACATTATGGTAGACAACCCTTGGATTTATGCACCTGCTGACACTGGAAGCGCCCAGTGCAATGATGAAAATCTCACGGAAAAGTCTTGCGGCACTATCCGATTCTGCAAAGCGCACGCTGATAAGCAGCTTTCGCAAAGCCTCAAGTCGCCTTTCTTTCGGCAAGAAGATTGCGTCAGGAGCCACAAGCTGCTACCGGCTATGCCCGGCGACATGTCGAGGATACAAGAGTGCCTGACCACAAAGGATGAAAACATATGTGGCACGGACCTTTGGTGCAGCTTCCAATCCAATTCAGCGCAGCCGGCATTTAAGAGCGCCGAAGAGTGTAGATGGATGCATGGATTAGGTAGCTGAATTAGACTTGGTGAAGTGTCCGGTTATCAGGGACGATGTGCCACGACGATGACACTAAATACCTTGGGTTATCTAAGTAACTAGAGACCTCTATAATAAGCACCTTATAGGTTTATCATCGGCCACAACAGCAGCTTGAGTAGGGAACGCTTGTATTTCCTTTTCCTGGGGAATATCATGTTCTGATTTCTCTTTCATCTCGGCTTGGCGGTTCATCCAGCTCAGATAAGTTTGCCAGCCAATGGCAATGAGGCCACTGAACAGAGCGCGGTATTCCAGAGGTACGAGTGAGAGGTTGAACGCCATGGCGGCAGGCCAAACCTTCCAAGAATTTTTCCAGCTCCGCGGAACGGTATCTTGGAGGCGCTGAGTGGTACCCGCAATGCTCTCGCCCGATAATAGAGCTTGCATGCCGAAAAAGTATGTTGGGAACGCGACTGCAAAGGTAACTTGGTTGAAAACCACTTTGGCGGTGATGGACAACACTTTTGACTTGTAGTTGAAGTAGCGAGCCAGTACATAGAACCTGATACACCTATAAGCCTCATTTCCAGTGTATGTGTGGGGAAAGAAAAGAAAAATCCTTGATGCTTACCAGCGATATTGTGGGATGGCGAAGAGGGCACCGATGAATGTCGTCCGGGCAGTCCGGACCGGGTCATATTCAGCACCGCTTATATTCTGGGCGCCGACGTCTGCCGCGACGAAGATGACCATTGCGCTCACGGTTTGCACAACGTATGGCCGCTTCTTTTGGGCCCGCCCGAAAGCAGTAGCCACCTGGGTGAGAGGTCCCATGCGCATCCATATCGAGGTGGGCACGGCGCCTTTTGCAGCCGTCTCGGCCGCGGCGACCGCGTCCGCGGTGTTGGAGCCAACTTTGGACTCTGCTGCCTTTACAGGGCCTTTAGGTTGTGATGTTGAGTTGGCCCTGAGCTGATGCTGCGCATTGCGTCGCGGCGTCAAACGGCTCGCCAAGCGATGTCGCAGGGGCGGCTGCATCAGAGAGGAGCGCATCGGGTCCAGGGGCTGCGCGACGCGATATACGATTTCTGAAGTTCAATTGTTGTTTGAGGTGAGTTACGGCCACTGCTCTGGCTGCCAGCCGTCTCAAGGTATAATGCCAGCGTCGCGCAGCGGGTAGACGGGAAGACCCTTCCACAATACTATTGTCAAGATTTCGTGATTGCATGCTCGGATATCCGAGCGGCCAGTGATAACTTGATAAGCGATGTCGCAAAAAAGGCGTGACCCATATTTTGGTAATTGGTGCCCGTCGGCTTGAATCGGGTCAGCATTACTTTTAAGCACTCACAGCTTTCGTGGAGCTAAGTCATTAACTTGTCGTTTTATAGTGACTTTTATTAGAGGAAATTGGATCAAAGTAGATGGATGAAATAACTTGATAGACGTCGGCTTCTAGTCCCGTATACAGGTGCCGCTGGAGACTAGACACTGCTGAGAGCGTTGCTAAATCACGGAACTTAAAAGCTGTGTGGCTTGCCTATGATGGCGGGGTGCAGTCAGTAGCATTTCGGCAGAGTCGATGCCATTCATCTCCAGATGCATCTCCATTTAACAGCAACACGATGCAGAATATTTGGCCAATGGCCACTATTACACGGGCTAGTACTCTCTCACCAGCGCTTTCAACACTACACAACTGCGCTAAAAGCAAAAGTTATACACAGCGAAACAGGCCCTGTTAAGCAGGAGTCAGCAGTGTCAAGTGCCAGTAATAACAGAGGTGCGGGTTCTGCACCCGACCGCAAACTAGCTGCCTGCATATCAACGTTGACTTCACCATCACGGTGCATATCGGCCAGTGAGTGATTTCACTTGTGCTGAATCCTCTGCCGAATTCCAGATCCGCGATAAAATGGATGCAGTATGGGTAGCCTGTCCAAGCGTGACAAGTGATGACTGCCACGAGTCAATGTCCGACCGTGTCCGGCGGGTCGGTCTGGACATGCAGGAAATCAAGAGCTATTATCGCGTCTCCGTCTCGCCGAAACGGCAGCAAAGATTGCGCCAATTCCTCAGCGACGAGCTTGATTCCATTTTCAGCCTCGACTTTCACCGGCTGTCCAAGCAAGATCAAGTAGACTTTTTGCAACTCCGCAACTACCTTGAACGGACCACGCAGCAGCTTCAGGCTGAGCGCGAGCTCAACTCCAAGATTGAACACATTTTTCCCTTTTCTGGAATCATTGTCGAGCTGTCCGAGGCTCGTGAAGCCGTCAAAACACTTCAAAGCTCTCATGTTGCTGATCAAGTCAATGCCATCGCAGAATTGGCTCAACAGTCGCAAAAAGACGTCGTGGGCGGAAAGATACGCTCTACGAAGACGGGGGCGTACAAGGCCTCCAAAATCATCGCCGAGCTACAGAGACACCTCGAAGAACTGGGCAAGTTTTACGGCAGCTATGACCCGTCTTTTGACTGGTGGGTTGCGACGCCACTCACACACGCAGTAAAGGCGTTGCAGGAATACAAGGCTACCGTTGAGCGACACCTTGTTGGCATTGGACCCAATGGTCAAGATGAAATCATTGGCCAGCCAATCGGAAGAGATGCGCTTCTTGTTGAGCTCGAGGCCGAGATGATTGCGTACAGCCCCGAGGAGCTGCTAGATCTCGCCCACGACGTCTTCCAATGGTGCGAGGTGCACATGAAGACGGCATCCGACGAGCTCGGGTTCGGCTCCGACTGGAAACGGGCCCTCGACTACGTCAAGACACAGTCTGTGCCCGCGGGCGAGCAGCCTGCGCTCGTCAAGGCGCTCGCGCTCGAGGGCGCCGAGTTTGTCAAGAAGCACGACCTCGTGACGGTGCCGCGCATCGCCGACGAGACGTACCGAGCCAGCATGATGAGCGCCGAGATGCAAAAGGTGGCGCCGTTTTTCCTCGGCGGCTCCGGCATCCTCATCTCGTACCCGCTCGCGGACATGGAGCACCGTCTCAAGAAGATGGTGATGCGCGGCAACAACCGGCACTTTTCGCGCGCCACCGTCTTCCACGAGCTCGTGCCCGGCCACCGCCTGCAGCACTACTACACGACGCGCTTCAACAGCCACCGCGGCCTCTTCTCCACGCCCTTTTGGGTCGAGGGCTGGGCGCTGTACTGGGAAATGCTGCTCTGGAACCGCGGCGACTTCTTCGTCTCGCCCGAGGACCGCGTCGGCACCATGTTCTGGCGCATGCACCGCTGCGCCCGCATCATCTTCTCGCTCAAGTTCCACCTCGGCGAGTGGACGCCCCAGCAGTGCGTCGACCTGCTCGTCGACGGCGTCGGCCACGAGCGCTCCACGGCCGAGGGCGAGGTCCGGCGGTCTTTTGGCGGCGATTATGCGCCGCTGTACCAGGCTGGCTACCTCCTCGGCGCGTTGCAGTTTGATACTCTGCGCAATGAGGTGCTGCGAGAGGGACGACTGTCGGAAAAGCAGTTCCACGACAGCATCATGCGAGGAGGCATAATGTCTGTGGAGATGATTCGTGCCGTTCTTCTCGATTTGCCCTTGTCGCCTGATTACAAGCCTCAGTGGCGATTCTACAAGAAATAATCACAGGAATCGGGGAACAATGAGCGCCTGATGTGACTTTTGAACTTGAGCAATTGTTCTTGTATATTGTAACAAAGGGAATCTGAATAAGAGAATGACCCAAGCATGAAGCTTTTTGGATATATTATATATGCAATGCAGTTTGTCCGAGACAGCCTCCCCTTCGCCTTGACGCCAGTCATCTGCCAACATCTCAAAACATTTCACACTCCTCCTCCTCCAGTAAACCGACACCGCTGTCCGGACGCCTGCGACCCTTGGTAGACGACGCCCGCCGCGCCAGCTCTCCGCTCAGAAGCTTTCCAGCCCGGACGACCGGCGCGCCGCCACTGCCCTCCCCCTCATCACTCGCAGGACGCTTCCGCTTGGGCGTGTGTAAAAAGTCCTGGCTCATTTGCAAGACGCGCTGCAGCTCCTCCTTCATGGCGTCCATGGCAGCCTTGGCCTTGGTCTGCTGCGCGCGCATGTCCGACCGGAGCCCGCCATTCTCCACACGCAGCGCGCGGATGGTGTTGTGCGACTCGCGGAGGGACTCGTTGACGCGATCAATCTCGACGCGCAGCTCCATGACGCGCGCGTCGCGGAGAGCAAGGCCGCGGCCGTGTGACTGGTTGAGTTTTACGACGTGCCGAGTGTGCTTGTCTTGCTCGTCCGACATGTCCTGCAGCAGCTGCTCTGCTTGTTTGACCGCCTCTTGAATCTTGTCCTGGAGCTCTGCAATGGCCTTGTCCTTGGCCTCAATCGTCTCGACGTCCCTCTCCTTTTCAGTGTCATGCTCCTTTGCGGCCTCGGTCTTTGCCTGATCCGTCCTCTCCACAAGCTTCTCGAGCTCCTTGATGTCGCGCTCGTAGGTATCAATGGCCCCCTTGAGCCTGGTATTGGCAACCTCCAGTTCGTGGATGCGAATATCCGCAGCTCGGATAATCTCTTCTCCTTTATTCATCTCCGTCTTGAGTTGATTCATCGCGGTGACACGGCTGTCGAGCTGTTTGCGGAGAGACTGCTCAGTGGCATGATACTCGTCAATGCTGTCCTCGCCCTCCTTGACACGCCTGGCGAGATCGCGCAGCTGCGTCAGCAGCAAGTCTAGAACTTGTGCTCCATGGTGGGAGAGGGGCAGAGAGATCTCGCCTGGTGTGAGATACTCGAGCTCAAGTCTAGCTTCGCGGAACCCCTTGACAAGCGAGCCGAGCCTCTCTTCGGCGTCTTTGCCTGGGAAGCCAATGTCGGTAATGCCGGCAGAAAGCTGTTCGAGAGCAGTGGAGCGATCCGCCATCTCCTCCAACATGCGCAGAATCTGGTTTTCAATACTTTCTAGATTGGCGTCGGAGGCAGTGGTATCCATCGCCTCCGGGACAGCGGCGGAAATGCGATCCTTCAGACGCGTCTGGAAACTCTTGTACGAATCCAACGTAGTAGTGAGCTTGGCGACTTCAAGATGAAGCGACGATACTTGTTCTTCCAGCAGTTCGCGCTCAAGGTCTGGGAAGCATGCCTGAACAGCAGCATGTGAGGCTGACGTCCGTTGCTGGCGACAAAAGAGCGAAGAAGGTGTCCCAGGGATCATCGGGCTTGTCGCTGGCGGGGTAGGGAATGAAGAACGAGCCCTAGACGGAGTGCTGACCTCAAGTTGAGCTTGGGTAACGTCACCAAAGTGGTCGCCGTCAATGTCCATGTCAAAGTACTCGTCCTGTGCATATGGGTCCCGGGCAGCCATTGTCCAGTCATATGTGCGACTTTCATTCAGCTCAGTCGGGGCACGCTGATCCAACTCTTCCTGAAGCTGCTGAACTTGCTTCTCGAGATCCCATATGCGCTCAGTGTCAATGACGATGGTGGCGTTTTGCAGCTCGTAGATTTCGGCATCCTTGGATTTGACTTGGCTCCTAAGTTTGTCAATCTCGGTGCGAGAGAACTGCACCAGCTTCTTCTTTTTCATTTCCATCTTATTCAACATGGCGCGGAAACTACTCCGCCTTGCTTGTCTTTCGACCCTCCCATCAATTGTTTGGCGGATTGGGGCCAAAAACGAGTTGGGATCCTGTCGAGATTGACCGGTTGATCCAGGGGCCGGGCTAGAATTTCGGAGCGGGGTTCCCGAGCATCTGCGGCCAGATGTCGCAACTCTTGTCCGACGCATCATGGGAGTCAAGCCGGACGAAGGGCCGGGATCGGAGAAGCGGACTGAACGCTTCCTTCGGCCTGGAGTTTCGGGGACAATAGTTGTTGTCGTCTCCTCTGCTTTGATCGAGAGAGCTGGGGTGCTTCGACGGGAGCGCCGGATAGCTATGGGCAGATCAAGATCCTCCATATTTGCGTCCGACATGGTTGCCGTTGAAACCGTCGCAAGTCCGCCCGAGGCTGGTGAGAAGAAGCGTGAAAAGGAATGCAGAAGCAAAAAGCGACGAGGAAGGATTGAGGCAGACAGAGGCAAAAAGATGATAAACGAAGGTCTTGGTTCTGTTGGCAACTAATGAAACAAAACAACGATATCGTGCTGAAGCCTGCTTCTGCCTGTCACAGAGACGTGTCGCGCAACACAATGCCCACTAACACGAATATCTGCACGTTATTGTGCTTTGTTTACCTATTTCCTATTTAGGCATGGCGCCCGGGCCTCTGTACCGGGCCGGCCCCACGCATCGACCGTGAATTGACAGCCAGCCGTTGGGGCAACTTGCAGGGATTCGCGACATGACGGTGGGCATCGCTGTTGCCTGGACCCTGGCGTGTCTGGGACCAGGGTTGTTGGACGCGTCGCTGTCGTGCGACGTGGAAACCGTGATTGTTGTTGTTTCTGCCTGCAGATCAAGCCGAAGCGGGCCGTTGCACTGGCTTTGCCGATCACAAGGCCAGAACGAGTATCCAAGTCCTCCCTGAATGATGAGGAGATGGATTCAAAACGGCCTCTGAGGCTCTGCCCATCCTCTTAGTTCAACTTCCAAGGCCTTGCCTCACCACCATAATTGAAGCCAAGCCTGCCGGCTCTCATTGGCTGGAGCTTCATCAGACCCACCTTTTCAGCACTCAGTGAACATTCGTCAACTTGGAAAGCCTTAATCGAGCATCATCATCATCATCTTCTTCTTCTTCTTCTTCTTCTTCTTCTTCTTCTTCTTCTTCTTCATAAACACCAAGTAACATTCTGTAATGACGCACCCTTTTTAACCTTACAAGATAGTCGGCAAGTAAGACGGACTGCTGTGCACGGAACAACCAGCTCTGGCTACCAACATGGGACGGCTTCACCAGGCCACCTCGATGGAATGACATCTGCTTTGTCACTGGCAGCGGTCGATTTATCTATCGCTTATCACACAATCAGCAAAAACTTAGTCCGCGGCCGAGTCATCCATTCAGCCATGCAGCCAACGTTTCTGACAGTCGGAGACCTCAGCGGGCAAAGCTCGCTCCACCCACGTGTTGGCACCATCTCCACCACTACGCAGCATTGGCGAATAATTGCAAACATAATTGCAATAAATTTGTTCAAGTATTCCCTGAGTGGCTGCCGGTCATAAGTCGGCCTTGGAAATCCCACCTCCCCGGATAACGCGGCACAGCGGTAGCAAGGACGGAGATGCCATGTGCTCAACTCCCTAACCGCCATAGGGCCTTGCTGGAGATGGGCGAGCTTCATCTTCTCTGCACTGTGCGAACAGCTCTTCATCTGACGTGACCTTTCCTAATTAATCACCGTTCAGGTACCATTAGTTTGCGCCACACACGACTTTGCGGATATGGCCGACCGATCGAGGCTTGCCTGTCCCTATTAAGAATGGCGGTTGCCGCCCATTTGTAGCTCATCCGGTGTCTTGAGAGTATCCCGAATGTAACCCAAGCTTGCTAAATAATCTTTGCCAAATCGTCTCGCTTGTATGCATAATGGCACGTATGAAGATTGCTGTCACTGCCGGGTTTGGCCTGCTCGCTGCCCTGGCCGAGGCGGCACCAGCCGTTGACGAGACCTACCCCTACTCTGGACCGGAAACTCCAATTGGAGATTGGGTCAACCCTACGGTCAAGGGCAATGGTAAGGGCTACATGCGCCTTGTTGAGCCACCCGCCGTCAAGCCCGCTTCCTCGAACCCTACCAACAACATCAACGTCATCTCCCTGTCCTACGCCGGCAGCACTGGTGTCAACATCCACTATCAGACACCATTCGGCTTGGGTAGTACTCCATCTGTGCGCTGGGGTACTAGCCGAGATGCTTTAGATCAGACTGCTCATGGTGTAAGCCACTCGTACGTAGCTTCTTGGAGCAGCTCCTTGGCCAGCCGATTTTGTCTAACGTTACCAGATACGATCGTACGCCGCCATGCTCTGAAGTCGCCGTCACCCAGTGCAGCCAGCACTACCACGACGTGCAGATCAAGGGCCTGAAGCCCGATTCTACCTACTACTATCTAATCACCGCCGCCAATGGCACGACCGCCTCCGACGTCCTGAGCTTCCAGACCGCCCGTCCCGCGGGAAGCAAGAAGAGCTTCACCATCGGTGTCCTCAACGACATGGGCTACACCAACGCCGGCGGCACGTACAAGCAGCTCAACAAAGCCATTGACGAGGGTCTGGCGTTTGCCTGGCACGGCGGCGACATCAGCTACGCAGACGACTGGTACAGTGGCATCATCCCCTGCCAGAGCAGCTGGCCCGTCTGCTATAATGGATCCAGCACCCAGCTGCCGAGCGGAATCACGCCCGACTATGACAAGCCTCTTCCGGAGGGTGAGATTCCTACAGAGGGCACGCCTAACGGCGGTGACATGTCGGTGTTGTACGAGTCCAATTGGGATCTTTGGCAGCAGTGGATGACTCCCATCACGTCCAAGGTGCCGTACATGGTGCTCCCCGGAAACCACGAGGCTGCCTGTGCCGAGTTTGACGGTCCTGGCCAGATCCTCGCGGCTTATCTAAACCACAATAGGCCGAACAGTACCGCACCCAAGTCTGATAAACTGACCTACTACAGCTGCCCTCCATCTCAACGGTACGCTTCTTTCCTGTAGCCATGTAGCGCTCCTATCCTGTACTAAAACTTTGGCGACAGCAACTATACTGCTTATCAGCACCGCTTCCGCATGCCTGGTGGCGAGTCCGGTGGCGTCAGCAACTTCTGGTACTCATTCGACTATGGTCTCGCTCACTTCATCTCTTTCAATGGCGAAACCGACTATCCCAACAGTCCGGAGGCCTCTTTTGCTCGTGACATCAAGGGGGACGAGAAGGCTCCCAAGGCAAACGAGACTTACATCACAGACAGCGGTCCATTCGGCGCTGTTGATGGAGACATTGCCAAGAAGGAGTCCTACGAGCAGTACAAGTGGCTACAGAACGATCTGGCAAAAGTAAACCGCACCAAGACACCCTGGGTCATTGCCATGAGCCACCGTCCCATGTATAGCTCACAGGTCTCGGGCTACCAACAGCATATGCGTAACGCTTTCGAGGACCTCTTTCTCAAATATGGTGTTGATGCATATCTCTCTGGGTAAAGCCCATCCTGAATGATACCTCCAATGAAAGACAGAGTTGACCATTCTCTTAGCCACATACATTGGTACGAGCGCACATTTCCACTCAGCCGAAACGGCACCATTGACAAGAGCGCCATCATCAACAACCACACTTTTTACGCCAATGAAGGCGTTTCCATTACCCACATCATCAACGGCATGGCTGGCAACATCGAAAGCCACGCAGAACTGTCCAAGGCCAAGAAGCCGCTTGACATCACCGCCATCTTTGACCAGACGCACTACGGCTTCAGCAAGCTGACTGTTGTCAACGAGACTGTTTTGACCTGGTCTTTTGTCAAGGGTGGCGACGGCTCCTCTGGCGATGACTTGACCTTGATCCGCAAAGCTGCGAGCCACTCCGCCACCTCTTCTGCTCCCACATCTGCCAAGACAGGCGCAGTGGCTGTCATCACGGAGACGGTCAACTCCTACACAACGTACTGTCCTGGTCCAACGACCATTACCGAGGGCACCCACACTTACGTTGTTTCCAAGGTACTTGCGCCACGCGACACCAAGTTTCTCATAGACATCAATTAATGACTCATAGGCCACCACGTTGACCATTACTGACTGTCCTTGTACTCGCGTCGTCACCAGCCCCGTTACAGGTGGAAACAACACCGCTCCCGCTCAAACTTCCAAGGCGCAGCCAATGTCCCGCGTCGGTCCGTCGAGCAGCGCCCGCCCAGCTGCCCCTGTCACCGGCGCCGCCAGCGCCAGCCACCAGTCAGTTATTGTCTGGTGTGTTGGTGTTTCAACACTCGCTGCGCTCTGTTTCTAGATGGCGCCAAGCAAATGTAGCAGGATGAGGGGGGAGTTGCTTGGCTGAGCCGTCAGCGTTTCAGACACAATGTTAATATAGAGTTGCTAGTGGGCTTTCAACTTGTCTGGGCGCTGAAGCTATTAATTAACTTGTTCGACTGATTTCGCTGGCTGCGCTCAGGTTATTAGTTCATATCCCAAGATGCTCCAGGTTGCGCAGTAGTTGCCCCCTCTGAATGTCAATTCAATATTACAAGCCGCAACACTATCAAAATATTGAAGTCACGCTCTTGACCAACTTTCCGAACATTTTCGGTAACCCTGGGCATTCACAGACCGGCCTACGTCAAAAACAGCTATTCGGGCTATCAGACGCCCCACCAGCAATACCATGTCTGTCGTCTACTAGTTTGTATGTATGAGAAGACTTACTCCCCTGTGTGCTATTTCTATCGAGGCTGATGGGTAATTGCCGTCATCAGCGGCATTGCAAAGAGTGGTCGTTGGCTGGCGTCGGGGACGAGGAGCAGGGCTCACCCAAGCCTACATCGCCACTAATAATGAGCCACTTCGCCCGAGTCTATCAATGCTGGAGTCACTGATACTACCTGTAGGTGGAGCAGGCACAGCCCATTTTCTAATCTGCTTCTGAATATGTTAGGTAACAACATGCATGGGGGAATTGATATACTCCGGACAGCCCCGCATAAGACGCCGACTACTAGGCTACTGACACAGCCTTACGCTAGGACTATGCATGAATCAAGTGAGGATTTTCGAGGTGCATAGCTCCTCGGAGCTTGTCACGCCGTATGTAGGTTGGTAGGCTCCTGCCAATTGAGGCGATAGAGTCCAATTCTGGTCCACAGAAGTTCCTGGCAGTCTCATTGTAGATAAGGGCACGGTTGCCCAGTACATAGGGCTACCATTGCTCTTCTTTTTATATGCAAATCAATTAATCATTTGGTATTATGTTGAGCAGATTCTCGATGAGTGGGCGCCTGCTGAGCGCCTGCTGCCTGGTTCTACAAATCGCCGTCTGCGTGGTTCACGCTGCCAATTGCAGTACGGGTAGCTTCCCGCCACTACTTGACGCCACGCTCGATGAGCTTCGTCGGGGACTTGATGGGGGCCAATTCACCAGCGTGGACTTGACCAAGGCCTACATTGCTCGAATCAACGATGTCAACGAACAGCTGCACGCCGTCAACGAAATCAATCCCGATGCCCTCAAAATTGCCGCCGAGCTGGACCAGGAGCGCGCAAAGGGCAAAGTCGGCCCTCTGCATGGCATCCCCATTCTCATCAAAGATAACATTGCTACCGACGACAAGATGAACAACACTGCTGGTTCCTTTGCTTTGATCGGTGCCAAGGTTCCAGAGGATAGCACTGTCGCCGCTAAGCTGCGCAAGGCTGGTGCCATCATTCTGGGCAAGGCCAATCTCTCGCAGTGGGCCAACTTTCGCAGCGACAACGGTAGCTCAGGTTGGACTTCAGTTGGTGGACAAACGATTGGAGCCTACTTTCCCGGCCAGGACCCCTCTGGTTCGTCTTCTGGAAGCGGCGTTGCATCCTCAGTTGGTCTGGCTTGGGCTTGCCTTGGCACCGAGACTGATGGCTCCATCATCTCACCTTCAGAGGAAAACAACATTGTTGGTATTAAGCCCTCTGTCGGCCTCACTTCTCGATACCTCGTGGTGCCCATTTCCGAGCACCAGGACACCGTTGGTCCCATGGCGAGGACAGTCAAGGATGCCGCGCATCTGCTCAGCGCCATTGCTGGCAAGGATAACCACGACAATTACACGTCTGCCATACCCTTTGGTGACGAGGTCCCCGACTACGTCGCAGCCTGCAAAGAGTCTGGACTGAAGGACAAGCGCATTGGTATACCGTGGGGCTTTGCAAATGATACAGGATTCGCCCCGGCTGTGGTAAAAGCGTTCCGTGAGACAATTGAGATTCTGCGGTCTAGCGGCGCGGTTATCGTCGAAAACATTGAATTTCCTGGGGCCGCAAAGTATGGTTCTGCCAACGGCATCGTTCTCGAGGCTGACTTTTTCACGGACTTACCAGAGCTGTACCTCAAGAATCTGGTCACAAACCCAAATAACATCCATTCTCTTGCGGACCTACAAGCATTTACACAAAAGGATTCTAGAGAGGACTGGCCAGAGCGAGACACGGGCGTCTGGGATTCGGCGCTGAAGCGGGGTTACGGAAATGACTCGCCCCAGTTCCAGCAGGCGTACCAAGAGCAGCTACTCTACGGCGGCCAGGAGGGTCTGGCTGGTGCTTTGAAGAACCACTCGCTGGATGCCGTGTTTGCGCCGTCAGGCATTGCATCGTCCTTGGCTGCTCCTCTGGGCCACCCCGCCATTACGCTGCCGATTGGCCGTATGCCTGAAGGCACGCTCGTGACTCAGAACGGCTTTGGAAACCTGAATGCGACGAGCCCGAACCAGCCGTTTGGTGTTGGATTTGCGGGCGATCATTTTAGTGAGGAAGCTCTGATTGGCATGGCTTATGCTCTGGAGCAGCAGACGCGGGTGCGCACCAAGGTTGAGCCGATTGTCGTTCCCAAGACGGAGCTGAAAGATGTAGTGGGCAAATGAGCTGCGGAGCGAGGAAAATCTGAAACAGCAATTTTTTTTTAGTTATTCGATATAAGCCTAAGACAACTCGCTATTCAATATTGATGCGTTTGTTTGCCTTGCTCTTCGTTGTTCGTGTTAATAATACAGAAGAGGTGCTGGAGTTGGGGGCGATACTAACCATAATTAGTGGACTAACTCGCTAAAACGTGCTGAATAATCAGCTGGTCTCCGCCCCAAAGTGGCGCTGGAAAGACAATCAGGAAGCCTCTGTGGCTGGTATATAGCGCTGTTGGTAATTTGCCTAGTTACCTACTTGTCCCCATCGTGATGGCTGGATTATGACTCTTCGTCGCGAACGCAGAAAGAACCAACGCCAGACCGGGCATGACAGTACAGCAAGCCTGTGTTCCATGTCGTACGCGGCGTTTGTAACAAACCACTCCTGCGCAGCATGATACAATCGCTCACTCCCGACTCTAGCCGCCGTTTGCAATCATGTCGACGCCCGCCAGCAGCAGCAAAAGAGTAAAATTTGTCGCCTCTGATCCATCTCGAGGCGGCTTGCCTGTGAAGCGTAAACAGGTCCAGCACGCCTGCGATTCTTGTCGCCGAAAAAAGGTTTGTTCACATTGTTCAAGGATCGACATCCGCCGCAGCTAGCTGACTGAGGCTCCGTGGTAGCGGAGATGCATTCATGCAGATGACGCGGGAGATGAACCCTCACCAGACGAGGGCCGTGGCCCAGGTTCCTCGCCATCTCACACATCGTACGCCTTTTCTTCAGCAGTGTCCAGACTGGGGTCGCATTAAAGATATACTGATTGAATTAGACCTGTCCACCACGCCGGCAGCGTCACGCCGGTCAGCCGCACCTCATTACCTCTAGCCGCGAATGGCGTTTATGACCGCCAGCAACAACAGTCTCATCCGCCATTCAATCGCGCAAATAACATATTTCAGCGTCATGCCCAAGATGGTTCGTTTCAGACGCGGTCGTCTCGCTTTGTTGGCGATTTGAACCCAGAGGGCATGTTCATCGAGGCCACAGCGTCAGTCTCCGCTCGCGAGTCCTCTCAGAAGGGTGACGTTGGAATATGGCTCCCCGCTGGCAGCGGACAGTCGTCACAATTCATCACTTCTCGACCACCCGCGATAATGGACAGGTTTCTGCTCCCATTCGTAAAGGAACATTGCCTGTCATGCTTACCTCCGGAGGACGATTTCGCAAAGCTGAAAGCCACGTTTATTCACAAAATTCACCCCATATTCCCTATTCTCTCCCTGTCATCGCTCAATGAACCCCTCAACAGCCCTACAAATATCATTCAGCGGCAACTTGTATGCTTGGCGGCTGGAAGCGACCCAGACATGATACAATACCTACGACTCGAGAACAAAGGCTCCGTTTTACTATCGCCGCAGGACTATTCGCAATCGCTGTCCTCGTCTGTTAGAGCTATACTAGAAACAAGCCTCATCACTGACAGAGTAGCGCATATTCAAGCTTTAGCAATGCTCTCTTTCTACGTCCAACCCACATGCGCTGAGGAAGCCGATTTACCAGCGCAACTCGGCGGTAGGGCTATACATCACATCCAAACATTGGGCCTTCACTTATTACGCTACGACTCACCCAACTGCGATGACCTGAACAATTTGTTCTGTGCAGTGTGGGCATTGGATCGCATAAATGCGGCCATGTATGGCCGCCCGTGTCTGCTTCATGAGAGGGATATCGGCACCGATCTCGACGCATGCATTCGCAAACGACCGCCATGTTTTAGACTTTTCTTGTCTGTCATACAATGGCTCGACCAAGTGGTAGAGCTATATCGACCAGGTCCAAGTGAAGAAGCTTCTGGGGTTGATAAGGTAGCCTACATCGACCTGCCAGTCTTGGAAGCGATGATTGTGAATGCGGATGCTCTCAAGGTTTCTTCCCCTCTCATTGGTATTTGCTCCTGTCTGGTTCCCCCTTTTCTTTACCTTTTTGACACTGCGCTCAGCCACAATCGAGACATTCTACCACGCCGTCATTATCCTATCTTGCCGACTTCCGCGCCCAGGCACTGCGCCCGCTGCTTCGACTCTTCCCCCGCCTTCAGCCAACGCCCGCCGGTCCTTGGCAGCCGAAAGAATTGCATGCGCAGTTCCACGAGACTGCCTGAGCCCGGCGCCGTTTGTTCCCTACGCTGTGTCTCTAGCGCTGAGTGTGGAATACCGAAAAATGCGTCATAGTCGACTCCCAATGTTCCGTGCCAGGGCCATGAGCTCCTTCAAGCGGAATTGCGAGCTGTTAAGGCGCTATAGCAATCATTTCTGGAACGCTAGTGTGGTGGCAGGACTGGGGGAACGAGTACTCAAGGAAATGGAGCGGGCTGCCACCACTTTGAATAAGGACTACACGCCTCCGGTCACTATCGCAGAGTCCGGTTTGGCCGGCAGTGCCCCAAGCATGCTTACGGCAGGCATTACAGAACTGCCGCTACATGACCCGGATAGCATGAATGCCGCTATTGATTCTGCCATCGGAATGGATAATACGGTCAATTTCTCCCTCGTCGATCCAGTGTCTGGCCAAGACGTCTTTGGCCACATTGATCCGAGCTTCAATCTCGATGCTGTAGAAGATGCGCTAGAGGCGCACCTAGATATTGGCCTGCCATTTACCTGGGGCGACTGGGGCCATTACGCGACCTAATTATAATCGAAGTTTTCGCCGCAGCCGATGGATAACACATACCCGAATTACGCCACTTGTGCAGTTGATTTGGACCGAAGATAAAGAGCGAATGTAGTTGGTTCTCTCACCGGAATTATCTTAATGTATAGCTGATGCATCCATCCGTGCTCACTGCTACTCTGCCGTTGCGGCACTGCATGGGCTGACAGCCAACAAAGAGTAGGATTTGTACGGAGTACGTCATTTACCTTTCAACTTTTCTGCAAAGTGTCGTTACAATTCTCCATAGCCAACCCACACTGCTAGGGAGCGCAGGCTAAAATGAACCCCGGCTAGCTCTGCCGATTCACGGATCGCACGGCATGGTACCCAACTAATAAAGCAGCCCACCGCAGCAGTCCTTCAAGCTGCGCTCACTACCTAACTCTCAAACGCAGACAGGCACGCAGGGCCACATCTGGCAGCCTCTCGAAATCTGGCCAAGATCACTCATCGAGCCGATCGCTTCCGTTTTTTGACTCGACCACCTCGACCACCTCTTCGGCTTCGGGGACGAGTAGCTTGGCGCAAGATGTGAATAGCTGCCCAGACAACGACAGCCCCGGCGAGGCAAACGGGACGGCTCCTTTTGAGGGGCAGCACGGGGGTGACGGCATGGCGAAAGGGAGAGCCGCGCAAGCATATAAATATAGCTTCGCGCAAGACCGGATGTGCCCTGCCGCGGACAGAGCTGGTGCCGACTCTTTTGCTGCGGGCGGCCACGAGTCGGGCGACATGGACCTGCTCGCCTGCTGCGGTGAAAGCCAATCAGGCCGTAGCCAAGCCCGATGGGCTCTCTCGCCACCGTCCTCTTCTAGGCTGTCTGCGACGTTGTCTTTCCCGGCATCCCCTGCAGCACCCTCCAAGAATTTGGGACTCCTCGGCATGAACTACTTTCTAGCGAACTACGTACTGCCGGGTTCCGGATCGTGCCCCGGAAATCTCAACTACAGTCTCGACATTCTCGGCGCTCTCATGGAAGACACCGAGTTAGTGCAAGAGGCCATTCGTGCCATGGGCGAGCTGGAGTTTCAAGACAGTCCATGACCCTGCTTCAGACCCACGGATCGTGTACCGGGGCATCTATCACGTCTACTACAACACATGGGTTGCCAAGGTGTGGGATGGTATGCGTGCGTGTCGGATTATCCTTCACCAAGTCATTCACTGCTTGCTGCTCCGCGAGGGACAGGCATGGGAGCCTCATGAGCTGGAGGCTGGACGGGGTACATATGTGGGCCTCTTGCCTGCGTCGTGGCGGACAACGATAGAATTGCGCGATGAAATCCTCGCGTCTGTGTCGCAAATGCTAGGCTTCATAGGGGTCGATGATGCCATGGGCGCCACGTCCAACGGCGTCGCGGCTTCGGGCCCATACTCTCTGCTCTGGTATCTGTACCTAGTGGGCAGGCTTCCTTTCAACTCGTTGGAAACACGCAGTTGGATTGTGGACCGCCTGCGTGCCATCCGCTCCGCAACGGGCATCCAAAAGGCAGTCTACCTAGCTGATACGATAGAGAATTCCTCTGTATTGCAGAGCCGCGCGCTTTCGATGCATGAGTTTTTGATTCTTGAGTTTGAAGGGTACTTAGATCCAGATAAGTGAGAATCCGCCATTCCCATTCCCAACAAAGTTGCGCGATGGGTGGAATTATAGACCACAAACGATGGGCAGCTGTTACATGATTCGGACTTTCCAGCAGCTCGATGGCTGTTGGACTCCATTACGTGAAGTGCAGGTCCATATGCATGTCTAGGTGCACGCCCGTTACGACGATGAAACATCAAAATCATGGTAGCCAGTGGTACATGGACTCTGCTGCTATGTATTGACCTCTTGTCCAACCCACGATAGCACCACGCAGACACGCCGACAAGTACATGGTCTAGACGGACAGAAAAGAAGCTCTCAGTGATGTAACCGATCAAAAATGCACACACACCCACCCTAATGGTCCAGGGGGCCCAGGTAATCGTAGATTATCTTGGTCTTCAGCTGCTCTTCACCCTTTTGCACCTCGACATGGCGCACGTAACGCCTGTCACCGTCGATGAGCTCGAGGGCACCGGCCTTGTAGGTGACGGCGCCGATGTCGAGGTGCTCCGTGGTCATCAAGATGACCCTGCTGGTGTCATCCTCCCAGCCGGTGGCGAGCCAGTCGGAGGGCAGGTCATCTAACGCGGCGCAGCGGGTGCGGCCGGTGATTTTGCCAAACAGCGGGTGGTTGCCTTGCCTCGTCTCGTTGTTGAACAGGCGGCGGTCCGTGGAGCCGGGCAGGCCGGTGCCGCTCTTGGAATCGATGGTCAGGTGCGTCAGGCCCTCGTCGTCGACCTCCTGCTTGATGCGCAGGGTGATGGTGCCGGCGGTGAGCATCTTGAGCGTCAACCAGCTGACGCCCTGGGCCTTTAGTATCGCGTCATATGGATCCGACAATACTGGGTTCTGTGATGCGATGATGTTTTATCAGTTTTGGTCTTGGAAACAGTATATTGGGTGATAGTGGCATGAACAAGTCCGACGTACCATGGTCCACCGCCCGGTGAGGTTGTCTACTGTAATGCTTGTAGGTGCAGCCATCTTTTGGATTGTACAATATCGAGAGGAATAAATTAAACCAGTTGAAAATGATGGCAAATCGCTCGATTTGAGATTGAGAAGAGCAGGCTGAAATCTAGCTTCTAGGCGCAAAATGGGTCTTTGTCAAGAGCGGTATGAATGATACATTTATTTTTCAGTTTGTACTTTTTACCCCCCCCTCTCCTTGATGCTACTACGATCATTGTCCCAGCAAGCCCTCCGGTCTCTTTGATGGCAAGGCTCTGGCGCAGGACTGAACGCTGCCGACATTTGGCTGCCCCAACGGCCCTGTGGAGAGTTAATTCAGCTAAAATATCCGAATCATATTCAAGAGTGGAGGCGGAAGGGTCAAATGGCGGAGAGACGAGATCCCGAGCGCCGAAAGGCTTCAGGTGGGGGTGGTGTCCCGTTTAGGCAACCAGGACCGCCGAGGCAGCGGCGCATCGGACCGGGGCCAGCCGGGCTGTGGCCGGGATCCCCTGTACAAGGAGGACAGGGTTGCGGTGCCGGATGCCGTCCACTGCCCCCGGCCATCTTTTTTAGTTGTCACACTAGCCAGAGTGTAAGAGTGCTGCTGAGCAAAGTAAATAATAACAGTGACATGGGAGCTGCCAACCGACTCGTCACTGATGCAGCAAGACCCAGGCACGCTCTCATTTCTACCAGTACACTAAAACGCCCCTCACATTGATGGCAGACCACTGGAACATAAAGGTTTCCCGCTTTCAATGTTATTTGATGAACTTGCGCCCTCCTATCTCAATGTCCTACTCTAAGCCTCGGTAATGCCGTGAACAGCTATCAGTCGCCATAGGCATCCCTGACAAGCCGTAGCATGGGCTCCTACCAGGGTATACATAGTCTCTTCTAGTTTGCCCCCTATATCGTTGCCTGTTTGCTCTCGTGCTCCTTGGCCTCGATGGCGGCGATGCCCGATTCTTCAGCAGGCTGCATAGCCGCTTCACCACCTTCTGGGTTCGACGAGTCGGACGCTTCATCCTCCCTCTTGTCCTTCTTGGGCAGGGGTATGAGAAATTCCGACGCCAAGCAGACCATAGCCCTAGATTCCTGACTTAGCATCCTCGTACCACGGGGGAGGCGCGTCGTCGCTGAAGCCGCCCGACTGTTGGGAGGCGAAGAATTCTGTGGGGAACCACTCGGACATCAGAGGTATAAGGCCACGCGAGTCGCGGATCATCTTGACCTGGGGAGCCGTGCCCGTACCGGAAGGGCCGGACACAGGCTGGCTAACGAAGACAGCGCCGCAGTCAAGGAAGAACGTTTCAGGCCTCTGTTTGAGGAGCTGGCCTCTGCTATTTGTATTATCGTCGCGCTTAAAGATGGCGTAGGTGGCCCCGGGGTCACCGCCTACGTGGTAGGCGGTGTTCTCGGTCAGGACGCAGTTGGGGTCGTACTCTTTGGCGATGCGGGCGGCGAGTAGCCCTGCCATACCACGGTTAAATCCATTGAGTATATTATTGCCTTCGGCCCTGCACAAGATGGCGGCCGGAGCGTCCTTGGCGGGTAGCACGTCAATGGCGAACTTGCAGGGGCCCTGGCTTCGGCGGGGGACGGTCGTGATGACCGTATAGGCACCGGCCGCCGGAGGGGCGACTGCCGGAGGGGCGGCCGCCGGAGGGGCGGCCGGCCCGTCGTCGCGCCTTCTGTTGGCGTTTTCGGACAGGTGCGCACCAATAGCGCTGTCTCCCGGGTTTTCAATGTCCAAGGCGAGGACTGCGGCCGCAAAGGGCAAAACGGCGGAGAAGCGCATTATAGGCGACGGCGTTGGTGTTGACGGTGTTGAAGTCTGTTATAGACGAATATAGAGAAGAGAATGTAGGATAGAGAAAGATATCTTCTTGACTAGTGATTTTTTAATAGTTTAGTGTTACTCTACCTTTATATAAAAGAAGAGGTAATACCTAAAGCTTTAAGATAATATAATACTTTAGTTAATTATTACGATAATACTTTTTACTTTTAGTTTTCAATATCATATTAAATTATATTATAGCTTAAGCTATATATAATATCCTTATATTAGCCTAGGTTCTCTTCACCTGAACTTAGCTTATCTACTATCTATAAGTTACGTATATACGGTAGTTATAGATGTTATTATATTAAGCCTAACTCTATTATTATATGCTATAGCCTATAGGTATAGATAGAATCATTAATTGAGTTTGCGGACCTTGTGCTTTCTTGTCTCGTCGGGGAGGTTCCTTGTGTTTCACTTTGGCTGCAAGCCGGCGTGCCTGTTCAATGCAAAACGGCCATCTCTGGATCAAAGGGTGTCTGCCGGAACGCGGCCGGTTACCGAATAGGCCCCAAGGTGCACCGCTAGTGAGCCTCGTACGGCGTATAAGAGCCTGGCCAATTGGCCTACACATACATAAGCACAGTGTGCTACGCATGTCAGAGTAGAATGAGGAGTGACTACTGTGATAATGTAGACTGCTATACATGCACGGCTTCCCCCTGTCATTTCTCCCCTCCGCGAAGCCCTTCAGCTACGGACGTCGCCACGTGTCGGCGGTAGCGAACGCCACACCCCGTCTGATCATGCCATGAAGCGGGTAAGATACTTTTTGCCGAGCTCGGCGGGAAATTAACTAGTAACTAAGAGCCGCCGAAATGGGGAAGGGTGGCGACGACTACAGCCATCGTGACTCACAGGATACAACAAGAAAAAAAAAGCTCAACTTTTGGACCATTACTAGTAACAATAAAGACTCTGGAAATATTATGTCCTTGTAGTATATTTACGATCCTAGCTGGAACTAATAAGAGTTTTCATGACTCGCTCGGACAAAAGACCCTGGAATAAGTGGCGACGCGCCTTTTTTTAATCGCCAAGTCCCGCATCTTTACAAGTAAACCTATTTACCGCCTACCCAGGCACGAGTCAGAACATGCCTCCCTTCTCCGCGCGATGCCTTTTTCTCGGCTCCCGAGTACCAGTCCGAGCCAGAACACAATATGCCTTCTTCTAGGGGGGCGCCTTTGCTTTAGAATTAGCAGAGGCGGAGAAGCGCAGGCACATTTCAAGTTTTGAAGTTTCTGAGGCCTGGGCACTTATTAGATTGGAGTTTTTTTTTGGTAAATTGTCCAGCTGTCACTTGCCGTACGGCAAAGCAAAAAAAAAAAAAAAAGGGATCGGTAGAAATCTCCATGTATGTTTGCAGGGCGTCTATCGCCAATTCTGAAACGGCTGGTATGGGGTATTAAGCTGAATATCGGCTTTTAGGCGGTTGCGGTTGCCGTTGCTGTAAACCCGACCTACATGTGCCAGGCGTTTTGCAGAGGCCACTTTTTACCGTCTATTAAAGACCGAAATAGGTTAACCTACTTCACAAATTCAGTGGGGTGAGCTTGTGAAACTAAACACGTGATGGGCGGGGATGAATGAATAATTCCATATCCGTATTCCACTGACAGTTCAGGCACAGGTCACTTACAGGGTTGTTTGCCGAATCCTTTTGTTTCAGTGCTAAATCAGGCAATGATGGAAACGGCAACGGCCGGAGCCCACTGTACTCGGCCGAGGTGAATGGTCACGCCGAGGTAATGGGTATTCTCCTAGGCCAAGGCGCTGAGTTTTCCATTTCGGGTAGTCAGGGTTTGGGCCTGCTCTTGGACATGGCAGAGAAGGATCACTTCGAAGTCATCCAAGTTCTTCTAACTACGCAAGCCGCTGCGGCCCTCATGTCTCAAAACATGTCGAGTCTGAGAAAGCAGGCTGGAGAGAGTGGAAGTTGTGAGTTGATTATATTTTTGCAGAAATGGGAACAGGAAAACATTGTCAACTCTCAATCTTGCCATCCTTTTTAACACTCCAAAGCAGATGTTCCAAAAAGCACAAATACATCTTTGGAACAAAACTGGCATAGTCAGGCATTTCATATTATAGTATGAAGAAGTGGTGACGTAACTCCTACCCACCGCCGTCCCTTTACACCAATTCCGTGTATTTAGAGCTTCTGCATCCAGGTATGTGCTCTAGCCCCCTTCCGCGCCTGCTGGAATAAGTGCGTGCTGGCGGAAAAGGGAGAAAGAGAGGACCCTGGGTAGTGCCAGGAGGAGGGGCTGACGGGCGCACTCTCGTGAGCTCCAAAGAGAAGCTTCACGTCTTTTCACAAGTCATGGACAACTGGGTCAGGTTGCATATGCCCCCTTACCCAGCCCTTATGATCGAAGGCCTCAGCGAGGCTTAGCCCTGCTTGACTGGCTGTCTTGCTTAACATGATGTGAAGTGGATTCGATATCTGACTGCGAAAGATGATGGCTTTCTCAGCCTTGGGATAGCCCTGTTGATGAAAGCGACGAGTTATCGAGGTCCAGGTCAGCTGGCAGCTGGTCGATAGCTGAAGATATTCTCGCAAAATGAGATTACATCCAAGAATCGTACACGCTTTTCGTGAAGCGATAAGCCGTCCACTTCTCTTTGTCGTCCAATTGTATAAAGTCGAATGTGCGGATTGGGTGGCAATAGTACTTCGTATCCTTCCCATCTATTACCGGAGTCTGACCGTAGATCCGCACCGACCTGTGGTCGTGGGAGACAGAGAAGGCTAAAATTTCCCGGTGGACCTCGGCCTCGCGCTTCATCAAACACGTTACCTTGATCTTTTGGCGCTATTTAACGATGCGTGCCCTTTCTGGGTCGCCAACTGCGCTCGAGTGATGGCCATGGCGACGTGAATGCTGACAAGCGACGACGCATTTTATTCATAGAAGGTGGTCACCACCAGGGTCGTGACGATGCTGGTCGCTGGACCTCACGGTCAAAGCTGGCCAGCTATTGCCTGAGGCAGAGAGGTGGGGGTGCTACCCACGAGCTCTGTATATTTGTGGGACTTTATAGTGAGCCAGCTGTAGTGATTGGCTGCCGTCTTGCTTTGCTTGTTTTCCAGGCATCGCCTTTTGCTCTGTTATTAGCAGCAAGCAGTCCCCCCTCCTTATAAGCTACTAAACTGATGAACGGTGCAATTCCATCTCAGCCCAGACCCTCTGCCAACATGCGAGCCGGGGTTGGTGGTGAGGCATCGACATGTCACGCTTCTGCAATGAAAATCTAACAGACTTTGTATTTTAATGATATTTAATGTGTTATAACCTGTAGAATCCCCGCCTCCTGATTCACGCTAGGAGAACCTAATGTGACTTCAACGGCCTGTTTGAAAGCGGCCAATGGTTGGGCTAATAATATCCCAAAAGACAATGAGTCATCTGACTGTAGTGTCTGTGTGCTATGTTGTGAATGTGACTGCGGATTCACTCATGCTTTCCCGTGTGAACCTCGACCCTATAAGTTAGGAATAACAGGGCTGACAGACTGGGCTGCAGCCCCTAAAATCCAGGGTGGGAGATTCCTCTTTGCTCGTAAAATTCATTCACCCAGGCGCTGATTATACCAATGACATTCTGGGTTATTTCATGAAGCTGCTCATTTGCCAAGGTATTTCTCATGACGAGATCAGGACAATGAGCCGCCCTGGGCACCACAAACACTGGTACCTCGGGCGTCGACTTGAGCGGACCGCCTGGTCTAAAGGTCGACGACACGGTCTCGGGTAGCCAAGGATCAAATTCACCATTGACATGGACCAGCCTCGTCGAGTTGACATTGTTCCAGCCCTCTGTACGCTGCACAATGGCATCGGTGGTGCGGCCGCGCTTCAGGCCGTAGCTGTACCCGTCCTCATCTGGGAAGAAGCGCTCGCATTGATCTCGCAAGGACTGCATGGTCACATGGCGGGAGACGAGACCTGTATCACCCGGAGCCGAAGCCTGCCATTGCTGGAAACTGCAGACAAGTTTGGTTAGCTTGCCATGGCAAGTACTCGAATTACGAATCGGGGGCATATGGGCATGTGGACATGTGGCTTACGGCTCATTGCACGACATCCACTGCCATTGCAGATTCCACTCATTACGAAGACTGCGGTCAGTGAAAAAGGGGCTGTTTGGATTATGCGTATCCCAGCAGTCGATTGTTTGTGAATCATTTTTCCAATAGTCACCCCAATTTCTCTGGCAGCTGCCGGGAATGCGAACGGTGCGGAACCACTTTGCAAGACCGGCGACGGCGGCACATGTCCCAACACCATTTTCATCCGGCATGTGGATTGCGCTGCCATTTTTGCCGCCCACGCCTTCAATATAGTCGCACATGTCCAACAATGGTATCTTGTTGGGCGGTGTAATGAATTGCGTACCTTGCCAGCTCTGCAGACCGTCGGCAAGAGCCCAGCCAAAGTCATCGTCGGCAAGACCTGGGAGACCAAATTTCGCCTTGATGGCGTCTTTGCGGGCTTTTTCGCCTGAAGAGAGCTGCGTATCGACATATTTGATCGCCAGCTTCATGTCCTTGCTGCAGTTGCGCGGCATGGCGGCCTCGATGGGGACATAGTACTGCCAAAAGTCGGCCATGGGCTGAACAACAGCAGACACGGCGTGATATGCCCAAAAGGTCCCGGGATATAGCTTATTAATCCAGGCGGAGAGGGCGCCAGGATAGGAACCGCCGGTGAAGACCCAGGGTGCCTTGTCTGGATGGGATGCCCCCTCCAAGTCAAAAGACAGCTTGACATTGCGGGCAAAGTATGTGGTGTCGCGCATTGCATTGTCGAGGGTGAGATGGCGCATATTTTTCGTCGTCATCTTGTCGAAGGGAGAGCTCTCGCCCCAGTAGCGGTGCTCGAGCACAATCGCCGCTCCCTTGATTTCTTGAGCAAAGGTGCCATCGAGGGTCTGGTTTGTCGTGTACCAGACCATTCTATCAGCCGCCTGCTCACTGGGGCCCGATAGCACGATGGGTGCGCCGGGGCCCGCGTAGAATTCGGGATTGACCCAATAGCGCTGCTTAAAGGTCCCAAGAGAAGGATCATCATGGTCGATGAGCTGGTCAAAGGTGGCAGCCTCTATCGGGCAGGGCGTTCCCTTTGGGTAAAGACCATAGCAGTAATTTGCGTCGTGTAGTATTTTGGCCGAGGGCCTGAATAGCTGGCCTCGCCGTCCGAGTGTAGCGGCCGAGGCGGTCACGGCCACTGCAGCGACCACGGCCAGGGTGAGTTGGCGCATTCTGGCTGGCCAGAGATTCGTACAGCAAAGACGCACAGAACAAAACAGAACAAAGAGCGAGGAGATGGAACATGATTGAGGTGATTGAGGTGCGGAGAATATATAGATTGTAGGTGCGTCAATATTACAGTCAGGCTTTACAAATATTATGCGAGCGGACAAGGTCGATTATTGTATCATACCTACCTAAATAGGAAGGTAGCTTGAGGGCGACGATTTCGATTGCAAATAGTTGGGGGCTTTGCATGCCCGATGATCCGCCTGCTGGGGTTAATCGCGGGGCAAGACTTGCTGGTTAGCCCTAGTTACCGCTTGGAAGTACGTGTGCGACAATTAATATAATTGTGCGCATCCATCTACTCTGGCTTAGCAGTTTCGGCAGGTATGCACATGATTAGAACCAAGTTGTACAAATCGATAGTGCCAATGGCGAGAGGGCTTGCTAAAGACATTATCGTAGACATGCATATTGGATAGTTGGACCTTGCCCACAATGTAGAACGCTTGTTGATTAACATAACAGCAATGGTCCGCTCTCGACGGGGTAAACAAAACGCCCAAGTACTGATCCCCACGACGTTGGCGACTGCACGACCATACAATGTCTGCTTCATTTGCTCCCGGTCGGGAAGGTGGCCACGTAATGCAACATTGGAACCAAACTGCAGGTATGAGCCCGCTGGAAATGCTGCAGAACAAGACTTGGTAGTATGCATCCATATACTCAGGCCCCCCAACCTCCAAATTGCGCATGGTCATTGCAAGGTCCTGAAACTATTCGACGGAGCCTGGATAGCATCAAATTCTTGGACACAAAAGACGCTGGAGACGCTGGAGGGTTTGGCGGTATGCAACAACGCGGGCGTCTATTGCGCCCGCCATGTATGGCATCTATACTGTTGGAACGAAAGCTAGGGTCGAGCTTTTGTCGGGCAAGCTCAAAGAAATTCTTGTGCACCAGAGAAGATTGGAGCACGAAGCTCATGGCTTCCCAAGCTACCAAGTCGAACTGCCGGCTCGCGAACCCCATGTGGCAGTCAAAGAACAAAGGACGAGGCATTATGTTTACCGTAGTTATAGAAAACGTGTAGATCTTGACATCCCCTGCTCATTCCGATTGCAAATATCCTGCCGGGCCATGCAGGGCATGTCGGTTCCTTCAGCATCGAGATTGCATTGCATGGAACCTGGCACTGCCCTCCATCCATGAAGCCTTTTTGCACGCCAAGACCAAGACCACAGCTTGGCGTGTTGTGTAATAATTTATAAATCAATATACATGTACCCGGACGTGTTCCGGAGGTCCCACAGTGTCAGTGCGTGCACAGTGGGTGTTGGGTACTAGAAGCAGGTGGCCGACGTTATGCTTCTACTTGGCCCCCTTGACCGGTCTATGTTTGCATGGTCTATTACTTGTCTGTCTCGCGGTTACACAGGCCGCATGAGGGCTGCAGCTTGGAGACGAAACCACCCAGTAGCTATCCATTGCTTCGCAGCTGGCTGACCTGGCGTTGATGGGCTTCAGCCACTGGTTCGTGAACAACATTGGCATTCCGGACAAAAAGGACGGCAGTTCCGCCTCGAATACAACAACGACATCGACAAACACTAGAGTCGACCAATAGAGAAACAAAGAATACCGTTGTCGGCCTCGGCTCAGTGCTGCACAAGACCCATCTTATGTCTCGCGTCTTGGCAAACAAGCTGGCCAACCGGCAACGGGTAACTACTGAACTAGCGACGCAACGACGGGATGCCCCAGATAAACTTGTTTCCCATGGTGCCATGGTGCCATGGTGTCATGATGCATTTGCCATCTGCTAGTTAACTAGCCCCCCATCAGGCTACTGATCGGTACGCGCCCTTGCCTACTTTTGACCTTTGCTCCGGGCTGTCGGGCGAGAGTGTGGTGCATGTTGGGGGTCCGCGGCCAGCTAGGCCCGTCTAAAGTTTAGAGGCTGTCACTAATAATTAACAGTTTAGCTTGCAGCCATTATTTTGCCAACTGGAATTGAGGCTCCCATGGTTTCTTTTTGTTCCACCACTGGCGGGGGGCCCATGCGGTTTTCTTCTAAATAGGAAGTCGTGTTTCACCAAGAGTAAAAGATTAGCCATGAGAAGATTTGTGCAACGGTCAAATCAAGTTCATCTTCGATAATGAGCAGTGAAAAAAGCACCTTGGTCTGCGACGTTTGCAGCGCCAAGAATACCTCGTCCAGCTAAACTAGTTGAAAAGCTAATAGCTAGCGTTGACCATGATGGCGTACGAAAACGTGCCCTGGCTCGAATTTAAGCATATTATTTACAGGCTTCCCCGCAATCTAAAGAGTCTGGCGACGGGGAAGTGGCGCGGCCAATTCTGGGCCTATTCTGGGCCTATTCTGGGCCTCGAGCTCATGGCGTGTGGGGTAGTCAACTAACTAGTTGATCATCAAGAGAAATGTCTTGGGGAAAGCAAAACGTCTTGCACCGTCCGGCGGGATCAGAGCAAACAGCCGACTTGTATAAAGACACGCTGCTTGCCGCACATTTCTCTGTGGCGGCCGAAAACAACCGCTCGGTCGCCTTTTCTTTTCTTTTCTTTTCGCTCTCCCCTCTCGCTGCTTGCTACACAGCCTCGCCCCTTTGTGCAGCTCTTTGTGACCATCCCCCACCCCCGGAAGCTTATTATCAACTGCAATTTACAGAAAAAAAAAAACAAAAAAAATGTCGCAACAGAGTATGCCTTCTGGGGCGCCGCCAGAAAAGGAAGCACCCAATGTCTTTCATCTGGAAAAGCATGGCAGTGGGCTGGCAGACGGCGACTCTACCGGCGACCATGTCGTCTTTACTGAACAGCAGCAGCGCGGCATCATGAAGCGCATCGATCGTCGCCTGGTCCTCACTGTGGGTGCGCTGTACTGCGTCAGTCTGATGGACAGAGTCAACATGAGCGCTGCCAATATTGCCGGCATGGCCAAAGAGCTGGAACTTACTGGCTACCGATATGTGAGATGAAATATTTCCCAAAAGAATTTACCTGTTTTTTATCCAAAGAGAAATTACGCTAACTATTTCAATCAGGGTATTGCCAATCTCGTCTTCTTCGTCACATACATTGTCTTCCAGCCTCCATCGACTGTGCTGATTCGTGCCATTGGCCCTCGTCACCATCTTTCCACAATCACCTTTCTCTGGGGTGTCGTCACCTTGGGCATGGCCTTCACCAAGAACCACGCCCAAATTACCGCGCTGCGGGCTGTCCTGGGCATTTTCGAGGCTGGTTTCTTCCCTAGTGCTGTGTACTTGCTCAGCACCTGGTACACGCGATGTAAGCCCACGACTAGCAATTTCACGTTTTTTTGACATTCGGCCACATGCTAATGGTGCATTGTATAGACGATGTCGGCAAGCGATACTCTGTCTTTTACATTGTGGGCTGCGTCGCCACGGCCTTTTCCGGTATTCTTTGCTACGGTGTAGGTAGAACTTTACCGCGGCGACCTCGTTTCCCCCCCCCCTTACAACCATCATGTACTGACAAAAAGCTTTTTTTTTCTGCCACAGCTTATGCAACTAAACGGAGAAGCAAACCTCACAGGCTGGAGATGGATCTTTCTCGTCCAGGGACTCATCACCGTCGTCTTGGCCACGGTTGCCTACTGGCTCCTCGTCGACTTTCCCGACTCGGACCGCCCGACGTGGAAGTTTCTGAGCAAGGACGAGCTGCGGTGGGTGGTGTCGCGCATCCAGCAGGACCGCGGCGACTCTGCAATGTCCAAGTTTGAGCTGAAAAAGTTTCTGCGCAACGGCCTCGACCTCAAAATCTGGGCGTATGCCATGCTCTTCTTCAACACCACCACCATCACCTACGCTCTGGCTTACACGCTGCCCCTCATCCTCATGGGCAACATGGGCTTCACCGTTGGCCAGGCTCAGTGCCTCGTCGCGCCGCCATACGTCTTTGCCGGCATCGTCATGTTTATAAGTGGTTACATTGGCGACCGCTTCCGCTTTCGCGGCCCGCTCATCATCTTCAACATGGTACTGTGCCTGATTGGCCTGCCCATCATGGGCTGGCACAGCAACGCTGGAGTGCGCTACTTTGGTGTCTTTCTCGTCACTGCGGGCGCCAACTGCAACGTTCCCACCGTCATGTCCTTCCAGGCTAACAATCTGCGTGGTCAGTGGAAGCGTGCCTTTTGCAGCGCCACCCTCGTTGGTTTTGGCGGCATCGGTGGCATTGCTGGCAGTCTCATCTTTAGAGAGCAGGACAAGAGCACGGGCTACAAGCCGGGCATGTATGCATGCATCGCATGCGCTTCTCTGAATATTTTGCTTGTTCTCTGCTGCGACTTGGCTTTCAAGTTTGCCAATAAGAAAGCGGACAACGGCGGCAAAGTTCCCGAGAGTCACGAGGATGACGCAGCCCCTGATTTCCGCTACACTTACTAGATACAGCTGCCATTGAGTTTTGATAGACTATAGTCTTAGTATAAGCGGCTAATCTAGTCTCGGTCTGTATTTAATGAAGACGACGTTTTCCTGGAATTGCACCATGAGCGGGGAAGTTCAACACATGTATTAGCGCTCCGCGGGTTTTAGTACCAAGGGACTTGCCGATGGATGACTCGATACGATGACCCTCTTTCTTCCCGTAGTACCCCGGAAATAATAGATTATCTAGAATTTGTCTTTTCTTTTTTTTTTCCCGCCGGCCCTTTGGGCCGAAACAAGTTGGAATACGTGACAACTTAACGCGTCGGGTTGTTGAAACCCCCGTCCACTTCTAGACAACTCTAGCGTAAAGGCAGCGCGAGAAGCAACAATATTGCAAGTAAGCCAGTGAGTCGACAACCTGAAAGATAATTCATCGTGCTAATTTAGAAATATAGAGAAGAGAGAGTGCTTTTTTTTTTTTTTTCGTTAATGTTCTCTATGACATGTGCCGTGGAGTGCTGCCGTTCCGAGGCTGCTGCTGAGTTAGAAGCTGAAGATGCCTGCCTTTCCGGATTCAATCAAAGAGCCTAAAATAAATGAATAATGCAGTACAAGAATTACTAATTTTGAATTGTAAATATTGATTCCATATTGCGTGTCGAGCAAAGGCATCATCTAGAAGCCGGTTATCCCAGTGGCAGCAATGGTCGTGCGCCCACAATGACTGCGTGCGGAATCCTGCTGCATCCTGCATAGCGCCAATCCTCAAGTGCCGAAAGGTTTCAAAAGGCATTAAACGGAGCATAACTCTTCTAACAGTTTCTGTTTGGAGCTTTTACTTGCATAGCACTGGGCCGGCAGGCGTCGGTTGGACGGAGCAACTACTACCGAAATCTGACATTGGCAAAGCTAAAAACTAGCGTCAACTGCCAATCATGTGTTGCTTATACAAACTTGAACACTAACTCAACTTGAATGTTGCATTCTGGCCATGATGTGATGAGAACCCATTGGCCTAGTACTGTGGGCAAATCTACAATAGACTGAATGTTTGCCGTCGTCAACCACTTCGCGCAGTTCGTTGAAGAGACATTACAGTCCATCTCAGCAGCCTGGGACAATCAACCGGAGCTCGCCGTTTCGCATTAGCTGAAGCCGGCTTTTAATCGTCCCACCAGGGGTCGGGCTTGGCAACGCCATATCGGATCCGATAGACGTGACCAAGGGAGCGTTTGGCTATTTTCTGGGGCTCAATGGCAAAAAGCTTACATTGCCACGACTGTGATGCGCTCTCGACCCATTTGCAGCAATACCTGCCTCTTTGGAAGCCAAGCCAACACCATTGTCCCTAGAATGAACCTCTTGCGCCATAATTCGTCTGAGCGCACGACGAGCGCCGGGCGTCGCAACGCCACTGGCGAGCTCCTGTCAGCAGATGTCGCGGCCCTCAGCAGATTGCGGCCCTCTCGAAATCAAGTTACCCGATCTGGCAGGTGGAATAGGTACCTCCTTCGAAGCGAGTCGCACGATCCCACGCCAATCATTCTAACCGATTAGCACGCCACAGCAGTTTGTGTAGATGCTATTCGTTTTGAACGGATAGAACGGCAAGAATGAGCATGTTCGGGATAACTTCAAAGTGATAAGCTTTTTTTTTTGAATCATGATGAGGACGACTGAGTTCCTCTGGTTAAGAGACGGGATTGTCTATAAAAGGGGCGGCCTTGGCCGTGATTTTGAAACAGAAAGACACCAACACAACAAGCACTTCTTCCTACACAACTACAAAACACAACTACAAAAGCTGAAGCTAGAAACCATGCGTTACACTTCCCTGTCTATTCTTGTGGCCGCAGAGGCCATCCTGGCATCGCCGGTTGAGCGGGCTACCAAGCCCTCGGTTGTGCCTGTCAAGCATGTCGTCAACGTCAGCTCTCCGAGCGGCCTCGTTGCAAAGGGTCAGGCCCGCATCAACAAGGTTAACGGTGCTGAAAAGACTCTGGGAAACATTGACGCCTCTGGTCCTGCTGAGAATGACGACGTCAGCTACGTTGCCTCTGTCGCCATTGGTAGCGCCAGCTGGGACCTGATTGTCGACACTGGGTGTAAGTGAACACGACGAGTCTTGCCCTTTGTTTTTCTTTTGTTTTTCTTTTGTTTTTCTTTTGTTCTTCTTTTTTGCTAACTCGGAGATCCAAACAGCTTCCAACACCTGGACCGGCGCTCAGAAATCGTACGTCCCCTACTCCACCGGCAACGACACCGGCGGCACCGTCGCAGTCAGCTACGGCTCCGGCCAGTTCTCGGGCGAAGAGTACGTCGACAAGGTCACCTTTGCCGGCCTGACCGTCAAGTCGCAGTCCATCGGCTCCGCCAGCAACGCAGTCGGCTTCAACGGCGTCGACGGCATCTTTGGCCTCGGCCCCGTCGGCCTGACGCAAAACACCGTGTCCAACGCCGCCACGGTGCCCACCTTCCTCGACAACCTGTACAAGCAGGGCTCCATCCCGAGCGAGGTCCTCGGCGTCTACTTCAAGCCCGAGGCCGGCAGCGACACCAACGACAACAACGGCGAGCTCACCCTCGGCGGCGTCGACAGCACAAAGTACACGGGCACCCTCAATTACGTCCCGACGCTCAAGAGCGGCACCGCGGCCGCGTACTGGGGCGTCAGCATTGCCAGCTTCAACTACGGCTCGACCGTGCTGGCGTCGGGCGCGACCGGCATCGTCGACACCGGCACGACCCTCATCTACATTCCCTCGGCCGCCTACAGCAAGTACCTGTCGGCCTCGGGCGGCAGAACCGATACCAGCACCGGCCTCGTCTCGTACACCACCAAGCCCACGGGTAACTTTAGCATCAAGATCGGCACAATCACCTACACCCTGACCCCCGCCCAGTACCTGATCCCCACGAGCCAGTACGGCTTCTTTGGGCTGTCTTCCAGCAAGTACTACTCCTGGATCGCCAATGGCGGCACCGGCTCTGTCAACACAATCATCGGCCAAAAGTTCCTGGAGAACTACTACTCCGTCTACGACACCACCAACGCCCGCATTGGCTTCGCCACGGCTGCCTAAGGGCCTCGGACCAGATGACTTGCAGCGATGTCGATGGACAACTGGAATACATGTACGCGGGTGTATTAGCTTTAGCTCCCTGTCGATGAATTGCTTGTCAAGATTGACGACGATCAACGTGAACAAGATCTAGGCTTTGCTAGAAGCAATACCAATATACTTATCAATTGCCCGAGCTCCTTGCACGAGCCTGCGTGCCTCTAAAATGTGACTGTCTAGTCTTAGTCTTAGCACGGCGAGGAAGCCCATGACACAAGAGATGAATCGAGCCCAAGTATTTTCAATTCCACCAATCTAAGCCCAGAACTCTCTCGCGCCGTAGCACACAGTATTTGCACCAGGATTGTGCAAGGCATGTCTCTCATACTCTCAAATTGTTTGCACCAACACCGTTGCGCTAGGAATATCGGAGACTCGCTTATCAGCTAGACAGCCAAGTTAGCCTAGGTTAAAATAGGAACTCGGTCAGCCGAGAGCAGCCCTCTAGCAAGGGAATACTCTAGTTATCATGTACTCTAAAGAGTGACGACCGCAGTTGAAAAAGGTTAGAGGGCGCTGATCACTTACAGTCATCTCCACATCGCCTGGGAGCCGCAGCTCTGTTGCACTCATTTAGCCTAATCTGGCCATGGTCAGCCTCTCAGCCACGCCAGACTTGCAAGCGAAAATGCTCAACTCGGAAAAGTTGGAGACAAGTCGGCACCTGGGATTTTATAGAGGCCGCCATCGATGATGTCGTTTAGTTGGGGTATTTAAACAGGCCAGGGCGACTGGAGTTGCACGCGTCAACTCTACAGCGAAACAGCAACCAATTCCATCCAACTGAATGCCAACATTGAAGCCAAATCAAAACAATGACGAGTAGGCAATCGAATCTCGATACTCCACGAGGGTCTATGAGCAGGCCACATCACCTGTCACTGCGGCCCGCGTCTCCGTCGGCACACAGCGCTGCACCAGCAGGAGCCATGCCGGCCGAAAATAGGGCGGGCTACGAAAAGATCTTCATGCAAGAATGTCGGGGCAAGCCGTATCTCACCGGTATCGAGGCTGCCATCATTTTTCTCGACAGTCACTTGCACAAACACGTGCTCTCGAATATATGGGAACAGGCAGATGTCACGCGCAATGGCAGATTTTCCTGCGATGAATTCTGTCTTGCCATGTGGCTGATAGATAAGGAAAAGGAGAAAAATCCGTCCATGTTACATCATCAAAGCGCGGCTCAGATTGCACCTGCCTCTACCTTGCAAGACTCAAGTTCTAGTGCACAACCGCCAGCCTATTCTCAGCAGCCGCAGCATGGCCTGCAACCCAACCATCTCCCATACGGGATTCCCCAGCCTCCGGGGACGCAGCCACAATTGACAGCAGCATATACTCTGCAACATGTCAGGAGGCGTGAGATGCTCGAGCCCTTGATCTATCAAGGCTGCGAGACAGGCCTGGTTCCTGGGGACATTGCATACTGCTGTGATGAGTGTGGGCATGGAGCAAGCACCATCTGCAAATCGTGTCATGACGGCGGCAAGCGCTGCTACCATGAGGTTGCTCCGGAGGAATTGGAAGCCGGCAAAGACCTCAAGAATGAAGACCAAGACGGCGACTTTGGCTTCGGCCTCAAGTGCGATGGGTGCAAAGCGAAGCTCAAGCAGGGAATGCTATGCTGGCACTGCAAGCGCTGTTTCGACCCCAACTTCTGCAAAGACTGCTGGAAGCGACGTGACAAGCGCTGCAAGCATGCGGTTCAAGGCAAAGTCCAACTGCGCAGAGTAAGAAAAGCTTCAGCTACCGAGCAGATTTTGGACGGCCTTGAAACGGTCGGTGCTATTCTTGGGGGATAGGGTCGAATCGACTGTGGCGCATTTCGGCCGACGCATTCATATAAACACCGTACCGAAGGTGCATTTCCGTCGTGGTTCGCATCGCCAGTCTGAAATTGGCTCGCAATTTAAAAAAGGTGCGACTATTGCGAACAAAGTCCAAGAGTTCCCAAGGCTTGGCCGCGACATGGCATCACAGACCAGGCTCGATGATGAAATCCATCGCTGCCTCATTTGTGAGGCGGCTTGTCAATGTCGGTCGGTTTGCCACGCGCTTGGTTGCGCAGTTCGTCGACAAAGTGCTTCATAAAGCTACGACTACGATCGGAAGCGTTGGGGTCCGCTGTATCTAGTCGTTAGAGACTGAATGCGACAACAGCCTTTACTGCAACGATATTCTTTTGCGTACCAGTGGCCTCGCCAGGAGCGAGCGGCTCGTGCGGGTGGCGACCGTGTTGTTTCTCGTCAATGTACTTGTGGATGCGGCCGACGCCGCGATGGAATCCAGGACGGCGAAGAATCTGCAACTGTGTTAGAATGCAAGGCCGTGAGGGGGAAAAGCCGTGCAGTGAGGTGTCGACGTACAGCAGCGATGATGCGATCCTGTGAACCCAGTTAGCAAACGGCCAGATGGAGCAGAACGAAATCCCCTGGGGGGATAACAAGGTACCTCGAATGCGTGGACTATACGCAGAGCCCAGACAAATGGGTGCGCCATGATGAGTCCTCAATTTTGCACGGGCTGACCAAGTTCACGCAGCTTTGCAAAGTTGACAAGAATTTATTAACGCCAACGGCAGTCTGGTGGCTTGGGCATGGCGCGCCTGGCTGACTAAAATCCTCGCCCCAGCATTGGCACATTGCTAGCAGCACAGCGGAACTCTAGTAAATCAGCCACACCGGGCGCAAAAGCAAAATTAATAATTGAGGATTTCAATCAATTGAGGTGTTTTGAATATTTTAACTTGTATAACTTTTCAACGCGTCTCGCGCCACTAGACTTGTTCAAGTCGCCTCGTGCAGAGCAACATGGGCGCAAATAAATAGCCATTGTATGGCAACCCCATGTTGATTTTTACATTGATTTAATAATCAATGTGCTTGCCGAGGAAAACGCGGAGGAAGTCTACCTTGCCCAGAGGAACGCCCTCCTTGCGCAGAATGTTGTAAATTGTGATCAGGTGAAAGTAGATGTTGGGGATGGCGTAGCCGGTGCAGTAAATGATGCCGTTGCCATGGGCAGGCTTGCCCGGGCCGAGACCAAAAGTTAGGGGTACATTCGCGCGGCTGTTGATTGTCTCCCTGTCGAGCTTTTCGAGCGCGGCGCGGGCCTGAGCGATGCGCGAGTAAAATTCGGCAAAGCTCTTCAAGTCATCCTCGGTCTTGGGCGGCTCCTCGCCGACGAGGCGGCTGGCGAGCATCATGCTGCGGCTGGTGATGAAGTAGACTTGGAACGAAAGAGGAAGCATGTCCTCGTGGATGCGGGCCTGGAGAAACGAGGCCGAGTTGGGGGCCGTCTCGGCCTTTTTGAGAATCACGACCAAGCTGTCAAGGGCTTCGATGGCCTGGTTTATGGAAAAATCGTAAAAGTCCATGGTGACGGGTTGTGATGTGCGTTACGCGTGTAAGTGAAGGATATCAAGTGCAGAAAGTGTTGATGCAACGAGGCTTGGGATGATGAGGGCTTTATATAAACATAGTATCTCCGATTCTTCCTCATAGAACCCTTCTTCTGTCGCTGCTTCCCAGTCATATTATAGCTAAGCATCTGATACAAGCGGTTTATAAGTAGCTGCCCCTCCATTCCTTTCAGCCCGACGCTGGTGCTATCCACACATCACGGCAACTCCTCACCTTGTTACTTGTACAGCACCTCCACTAGCCCGCATTGTATTGCTAGCATCGTCATTGGGCAGCAGCAGTGACACGACGTCGCTTACCAACTATGGATGTGGCATCGGAAAGAAAACGTGGACTAATTAGAAGGACAAGGAACGTCCAGGAGGGTTTCCCCGCAGTGGTCGATCAGCCGCAAAAGGGACCGGTCGGTCATTCGGGGGCCAGCCTTTCTGAGCTGACATGGCTGACTGTTGCAACTCGGACACTTGGAGCAAGCCGACCAGCCAGCCCCTTGTGTAGCACTGGTATAATTGCTAATGTACCAGCTGAAAACGATCTATTCGAAGCGTGGTGTTTCACGAAGCAGCAGTACAGCATGTTGCCCGTCGTTGCAGCCCATGGTTGCAGACCGAGCTGTTGATTTGCTTGACGCCACTAGAAGCCCCGGTCGATCTTGCTTCCTAAGCCTTTGTCTCGGGAGCAGCCTGTCACAACTTCTTTGGCTGACGGATATTCAGTTCTACGCCTGGCCTGTGGCAGCCAGGCGCAGTAGCTATGGACACTCGTGATTCGTCGCCGGATCCAGTCGCCGAAACATACTTTTTCTGGTATTAATTCGCGATTTGGCCCCGGTATATAGACAAATAAGGGATTACATTCTCGCTTGATGGCCCCCATAGCTGCTGATGCCTTGCATGACATGATATACCAGGCCAGCCCACCTTGGAGCTCGCGACACCAGCGCCACACTTGCATACGAATGGTACAGTCAAGTCATCTTAGTAAACTTGATATAGCAGACAGTATGAGTGGTTTTTTTTTTTTTTTTTTTTTTTCTCCAAGAATGAGTGCATTATCTTCTCAAGTGTAAAGTCTTTCGTAATGTCTTTACACAGCTTGTCGCCGAAAGGGTCGCCGAAAGGGTCACCAAAAGGGCCACCGTTCGCGACGCCAGTTTCAAGCTTCATAATTAATTTTACATGGAAAATCAAGCTTAGCCCTCAAAGAAACTTCGGTATCTCTCAAGGCTTCAACCCATTATTTTCACCGCCGCCGTCGCCGTTGCGCCAGGTTGCAATCTTACTGATTGATACACAGAGTTCAGCCCCTCCGCTGGGCTTGGAGGCGTCTCACTGCACAAGGCTCTGGCTGACGAATGCACACGACGCTATACGTTACTAATTGGAAGCCAAAATTTGAACAGTCACAATGGAAACCAAAAGTTGGATATTCGCTAGGCATCGACCATTTCCAAAATGGGCACGGCCCGACATAGCCTCTGCTTCTCCCCCAACCCGCTCACAAATCACGGCCCGGCCCAGACCCACCTCTCCGCGCCACCCTTCCTTCACTTTCCTTCTTCTTTATCCCCTTTCTTCCTCTTCCCTCCCTTTGTTCTTCTCTTCAAAATCCAAGAATATCATTCGCCTGGTCCACCGCCTCGCGCTGTCCCGCCGTCGCGTCCGACGCAGGCACCAGCTTCTCCAAGCCCATGGAGCGCAGGGCCTCGATGCCCGCCCACTGCTGGAGCATCTCCTCCGTCGGCCGACCGCTGTGCCGGGCCTCGCCCTCGCCGCCGGGAAAGTCGGGCCCCGGGGTGCCACGGCGCCAGGCCTCAAGCTGCCGCGCGACGTACTGCGCATTGAGCGCCGTCACCGGACAGATGGGTATGTAGAGCACGCTCGAGTCGGACGTGCCTTGATGTAACTTGTCGACTGCGTGGATTGCTGAGGGGGTGAGGGGGGGGAGGCATCTTGTTAGCTGTGATCCGTTGGGCGGCGTCTTGGCACAAGAGGAAAAGACAGATGGGGTAAATACTCACTGTCGCAGTGCCAGGCAACAAAGTCGCCGGGCTTAATCTCGGGGACGTGCACCATGGTCCGGTCGAGCTCCAGATGCGGATGCAGCGCATCGGTGAGTTCCTGGCCATGTCCCGGGCTCGCACCCTGCAACTCGCTCGTCATTCCCTTCTCCCCCACCATTCTCCAGTTCCTCTCGTCCAGATACGCCTCGCCGCGGGCCCCCTCATCAACCGCCTCGAAAAACGGCCGCAGCAGCACATACGCCGTCGCACGATGCATCAGCGGATTCACCAGCAGCGTGCCCTCGGCCGGCCTCGTCCTGCTCATGCTCAGCCACCCCTGCCACATGCGAAACATGCTGCACGCGCCGAGCCCGTCGTACAGGTTGCTCACGGCGCCGACGCGGCCGCTCGCGTCCCACGGGTCGTAGCGCTCCCAGGCGCCGGCAAACACGGCGTCGTAGACCCCGCCGCCGCGCCCGTAGCCCTCCGGCTCCCAGCGCTCGACGCTGCCGCCGTCAATGTGCGGGCCCAGCGCAAAGGTCGCGTCGCCGGGCTGCCGTATGCGCAGGCGGTCCGCGTACGAGAGCGGCGAGGCCACCGAGATGGGGCTCGCGGGGTCCGAGGCGCGCCAGAGCCCGGACATGAGATGCTGCTGCACCCGCATAAAGTTGGGGTGCGCGCGCGCTTTGAGCTGCGGCGCGGACCAGTATAGTTCGTAGACTTGGGGGTTATCGGCCGGAAAGGCTGTCGGTCCGGATTAGCAAGTCATACATGATAAACGGCAACGCAAGACGTAGAGTCAACTCTAGTGTCAGCTGGGTGGGTAGCATGTATACCTCTAGTCCATGGGTTCTTTTTGACGTATTCTTCCACTTCTTCCTTGTAAGCCCTGGCCTCGGCCTCGGGCACCACGCCTCGCACAACCACAACACCACGCTTCTTGATCTCGTCCTCGAGGCCGCGCACGCCACTCTCGAGCTTGGCAAACTCAATTTGCGGAACCACATCCGATCCCTTTTGCGCAATCGTCTCATTCTCTCTCTTCAGGTCCCGGAGCAAGCGGTTCCAGCTCTCTGTAATCTGCTTCTCCCGGCCGCGGACCAAGTCACACTTGAGCTGCCGGAACCGGTCCGGCAAGGGATCGCGTTTGACCCCCGATAGGGAGACAAAGGCGTCAGAGATGTCTCCTTCCTTCTTGGAGGACCTTTGGGCGGCCGCTCCGCCGGCGGCAACGGTGGCCAGGCCGCGGCGTTGGGACTTGGTTACGCAAGATCGCAGCATAGTCTTGTATATCGGAGAACAATGGGAATAGAATGCAATGAAACACGAAATATGGAACGAGGGTAATTCTTGGATTGGTTAAATCGCGATGCTAGAAGAAAAGGAGTAGCGGTTTGCGGTCTTGCAACTTTGGGTTGGCTCTTATACATGGAGTTTCGGCGCGGGGGTTCCCGATTAGGAAGTCCGCCCCCAAGCTCCAGGCCGATCAAGTTACACTCCGCACTTCGACGCCTTCCAGACACTCATCGACAATACCTGGACGGCGGTTTCAAAACTGTTGGGCTGCTTCGGCACACATGATAAATTTCTGCTTTATGCTTTAAAAACATCAGCAGGTTAAACTGCAAATGAGGGGCAAAGCAGGAAAGCGTGCTGAAAGCATATCCGCAACGGATACTCGGGATTCTCATTCAAAAAAGTAGATAGCAAAGAACAATTGTTGCAAAACCAGTAAAAACCCGCTTTCCCAAGACAAATAACGATGCCGTCTTTTTTTGTACTTCTTTTCGCGCAGTATGCCCAGTGTGTATCATAACAAGAACCCATTTCTACAAATGGCCACCAAGGACCAGAAACAAAAAAAAAAGCAGACGAGCTCAAACAGCCGATGCCTTTTCCCAAATGACAAAGTATGGCGTATAACAATGCCAACAGAAACACGACAAAAGAAAGAATAGGAATGAATTGCCAGCTCTTGTTGCAATAAGAAGAAAAAAACGCCGCAGAATGCACGCGGCTTTCACTGCTTGCAAAAGCCGCTCTCTACTCCGCCATCTGCCTCCGTTGAATCTTGCCTCGGAGGCCTTTGTTCTCCTCCTCCAGGTCCCCGAGGCGCTGTCTCGCCGCGTCCCTCTCCTGGTCTCTCTTCTCTCGCTCCCTGCTCAGTTTGGATTCGAGCGCCTTGAGCCGCATCATCAGTGACGTATCCTTTGGGCCGCCCGCGCCTGCACCCGCGCCCTCACCACCTCCCTTGGGCACCTCGACGAGAGCCGCCGCGTCTGACCCGCCGGCCGAGGTCGGTGTCACCTGGCTGCTGCGGTTGTGACCCACCGCGGGAATGCGACTTTCCCTGGAGGACCTCGATCCGCCACGTTCCTTGTCGCGCTCGCCGGGTCCGCGGTGGACAGCCGGCGACGGCGACCCCCCCGCGCTGCCGGACCTGGGCGACTCGCTGCCGGTGTGGTGCGCCGCGGCGCGCGCGCGCACGCTCGTGGCCGTCTTGAGCGTTTCGTACTCGACCTTGAGCTTCTGGTACGAATACTCAACGCGTGACAGCCGGCCCTTGAGCTCCTGCGACGTCATGGAACCCATGGCGCCCGCCGCAATCTGCGTGCGTACCAGCGTCTCAACGCGGTCGAGCCGCTTGGTGCGCGACTCGAGATTGTTCTCCAGCGCCTGATACTCGCGCGAGAGATCGCGCTCCACCGAGTTGATCTTGGACTCGAAAGACTTGAGCATGTTCTCAATCATCTTGATCGCAGCCATCAGGTTCTTGGTAAAGCCTGGCAGGCGGCTCGACACAACTTCCACGCTCGGCACGGCTTGCTTGTCGACCAATGTGTGGCTGTGTGCCCACTCGCGGCCGCACAAGACGCTGAGGCGTTTCCAGAGCTGCAGCAGAAGCTCGTTGCGCTCCATCAGCTGCTCGCGTGCGTTCTGCTCCAGCGTCGCCAGCTTGCGTCGCTCCTGGCCACGCGTGCTTTCGAGCTCGGCGATGCGGACATCCTGTGTGCTGGCAGTGCGGGACAGATGCTGATGTGTCCGTTGGAATGTCTCATAGTCGGACTTTGTGTGCCGATGGGCGAGCCTTTCCTTCTCCAGCAGCTCGGCGGTCTTCTGGCTTTCCAACCCGAGCGATTCAAGCAACGAGTCACGCTGCTTGATGAGGCGGTCTTTTTCAACGACTGACGCCTTGGCGAGGTCTAGTTCCCGAACAGTATTCTCCAAGTCTCGTTGGATCCTAGCAATCGATCCTAGGAGAGACGATCGTGTGCCGTTAAGATCTCCAAGTGTGACGCGCAAGTTATTCTCCAGTTCCTGCAGACGCTCCTTCCAGGCAGTTGCCTCGACTTCGCGCGAAGACAAGCTCTTACGCAGTCTTCGGGCTTCGTCTTGAGCAGAAGAGGCCTCGCGGTTTAGCTCATTAACAAACTGCTGTACCTCCTCCTTCTCCTGGTTCGCCACCATTTCGCGCTGCGCGCGCTCCTGCTGCAGCCGCTCGTCGAGTTCCTTGGCTCTGTCCTTTTCATCGCGCAAGCTTTGCTCGGCGTTGGCAATTGCTGCTTCAAGATCGCCGATACGAATCTTGTCGGCTTCCTGCTCCTCGCGCAAAAAGGCAATTTCGCCCTGAGAAGATTCTTGCTGCACCGCCAGACGACGGTTCTTTTCTAATTCTTCGTTGAGCTTCAGCTCGTATGCCTCCAGTTCGCGGTTGGAAGACTCAACCTCAGCCTCAAGCTGCTGGATTCGTCGAACCTTTTTGTTTTGTTCATCCTCCAAACCGACAAGTGAGGTGCTCATATCGCGCATCGCGGATTGTAAGGCGTCAAAATTTTCGGCGCGGTCGGTGAGATCAGCCTGCAGTGATTCAATTTCGCTAGCCCTTAGGGCGAGTTCTTCATCCATTGTGTCGACTTCTATCTGTGCTTCGTCACGTAGCCTGTTGAACTCTTCTTCCAGTTCACCGTAGTCTTGAAGAACGGTATCGCGCTCAGCTTGCAGCGCCACCAGGTCATTCAGGGCGACATCGAGTTCTTCTTGCAGAGAAACGACTGCATTTTCCGCCTCGCGCTTTCCAGTGACCACCATCTCGAAATCGGTCATGCAAGAATCCAGCTCGCGTTGCAATTCCTGGTTGTGCATTTTGACTTCGCTCAGACGATCTCTGGCTTCTGCCAGCCTGTCCTCCAGGTCTTCGCGCTCGGCATCTTCCACTGCGGTGGGTAGAGTACGGACGCTCGCGTGGGAGGGAGACTCATAACGAGCACCAGCTCTGGACGCGGAGCGTTCAAGAATACTGTCGGCGGTTGAGGCGGCACCACTACGGCCTTGCGAGATTTTGAGATCCTCAATTTCCTGCTGAAGACGATCCTTTTCGCGGTTGCGTGACGTCAGCATCGAAGTCTGCGCGCCGACTTCACGACGCAATTCCGCGTTTTCATGGCGCAGCTTCTCGCTCTCTCGTCTGAGTTCGTCGACGAGAGTGCTAGCAGCGCTAAACCCAGCATTTGAGCTTTCTACATCTGCCGATTTGTTTGGCGAGAATGCACGATCGCGCTGACGTTTAGTAATGCTGTAGATGTTGGTAGTGTGGCCACTTTGCATGGCGGCCATTTCTTTCTTTAGCCTGAAAACCTCATCGCGTAGCTTCACATTGTCGTCCTCTGTCTGCTCGCGATGGGCGGTTTCCTGCTCTAGCAAGTCTCTCCAGACGTCTGCTTCTTCTTGACGATCAATCTTTTCGCCAGCACGCTCGCTAAGGCTCTTAACAATATCGGCAAGCTTCTTCTTTTCAGACTCCTTGTTCATGCGTTCGCTTCGAAGCTTCTCAATCTCTGTGGCGTACCTCTCAACGCGTTCCCGAAGAAAAATGAGCTCCTGCTCGCGCTCCCAGGTTTCCTGTTCGTTGAGACGGCTTGCTTGGTCGTTACTGGATCCGCCGGTGCTAGGTCGCTCTTCGTCTTCCTTAATGCGCTTCTCGAGCTCCTTGATGCGTTTTCGTAGAACTTTGTTGTCACGCTGCAGCACGGCCAGGGTTGTTTTGAGTTCGACATTTTCTGAAATCATTTCCTTGACTCCTTCCTCTGATAATTTGTCCAGACGATCGCTCAGGAACATGACCTTGAGTTTCAGGTCAAAATTTTCTTTTGAAAGCTTCTCGATTGTGCTGCTCTGCTCTTTGAGGGTGAGACTTTTGCCACTGCGTATAGTGCCGGCGCCTGTATTATTACTCGTCGGCCGGAAGGGGGTTTCTAGGCCAGATCGAAACTTATACTCCTTGGCCAGTGACTCTGGGACGTGGACGTTTTTTACATGCTGCGCGATGACGGTGTCTGTCGGCGCGGCGTTGAGGTTCTCTCTTGAGGGCTTGGGCGTTTTGAGGGGGTTAAATCGAGAGCTTTTAGCTCGGATAGGACTCTCGATCTCGGGCAAAGACTCTAGTGGCTGGGACAGATCACCAAAATCATCATCCACACCCATGCCAGAGACTATGCTGCCAATGCTGACTGAACGTGGCATCATGTGGCCCGGTAATGGCGGCCTTCCCATGGAAGGCATGACGCCACCAGACTGCAGCGCCAGGTCGATGTCGTGGTTTGAGGTGAGATCGCCGTCATCAAAGGACTCGGCAATAGTGATGAATGAAGAGGTCGAGGATCGTTGACTACCAAACCGGCTGCGCAAGTACTTTGGGCGCTTGGCACGCAGCGCAAATCCTGGTGTGCTACCAGCATCAAGACGTTCAGACCGCTGAGATTGGGACCAGCGACTGTCGTTGTGGTCCGCGCTCGAGGCAAACGACTCGTCGCCGACTGCGCCATTATCGTTTTCTGCATCGGGTATCTGTAGTGTGGGGTTGCTGGCCATGCTCACGGCGCGCGATACGGTGCGGGCGGCCGCCGCCGCAGTAGGGGACGAGTCAAATGCCTCAAGGCTGGAAGTGGTGTTGCTGACGGTGGTAGTGTCTGGCTCCTCGCTGTGCTGGACGGACTGAAGGGGTGGCAGGTCGACCTTTTGAGGCGAGTCGAAGAGAAACGTGTCGTCGGTTGCGGGCTCGCCGTTGGAAGGGGCTGTTGGGATGGGAGACAGCACCGGGAGGAAGCTCGACTCGACATCTTTCAGGTGCTGCCTCACGGCGGCTTCGGAAACGTTATCATCGGGAGCGACGGTATGGTCCATGGGCGCAACTTCAAGAAAGCTGCTGTCGAAGCCCGTGCCTCGCCGTGGTTGTTGCGACGAGCGTATCGGGGAGTCAGTCGTGGCTGGCGCAATGACTGTGTGTGAGGAAGCGTTGGTATTGGGAGAGGTGCCGCGCATTGCGGTCGAAGGCCGCGACATTGAGCCGCCAGCGGTGTCCGTCGAGTCAGCCATGTTGCATAGTGGACAATATGGGTAGCGTTTCGGAATACAAGTTGCTGGCGCAGAGAGCGAACGAGGAAGGAAGTGGTTGTGCTGCGATGGTGGATGAAAGTGAATTGGGCGTCAAAGCGCGCGCAACGATGTCGCGAGTAGTGCTGAAGAGGGGAGCGTGTTGGAAGCGTAAAGTCGTAAAGTCGTAAATTCGGAGCGCGTGAGTCTTGATTCAACGGAGGCAGAATGGCTATTATGAGATTTAAAATAGAGGCAGCGGCGCAAACTGGTGTAATGTTCCTGATGCTCGGGACAAGAAAGGATGGAAGACGCCACTTTTCTTTTTGCTGAGCCAGGACGCGACAAAGTGGAGGAGCGCGTTGTGGATTCGCTGACAAGCTTATGTAGCTGGGTAGGTAGGTACCTACCTAGCAGCTTCGGTTCGTAGGTAGGTACCTGGGCATACAATCAAACACAGCGCATTACAGTGCCTCTAGTTATTTTAGTAACAATGCATGGGTATTTGGTTCACTCTGTACAGTGTCTCCAGGTAATTCTGAGCAATGCATGGGGAGTTTGCTCCGAATTATCTTGGACCCAACTGTACAAGTATATGTGATAGCGCATTACAGACATCTGTCACAGCGCTTGTAAGGTACTGTCAGGGGAGGTCACGGGCCGCTACAGGGGCCGCTGCAAGGGCTCGCTCCCCCCACAACCCATTACAGGATCTCTGGTTGCTCGGACACCAAACCAGTTCCCCCGACGCGTTTGAGCCACAGACATCTGTAACTTCAATCTACGATATTATTAGATCGAGGATAAATGATGAGCAAACTACAATCATCTGTCGGCTCAAATATGCCCATCTCATTCTTGCCCGTCCAAAGACTTCTATGTACTTTGTATGCAAGGTGGGTGGGTACCACTGAACACATTATTGAAATAGGTAGGTACTGACAGACTGGCATCAGCTTCCTTTCGTACCCGTGAGGAAATCGTTCGAACGTCAAGGTTGCACGACAGCATTCGTCAACCATCAAACCGGGAGAAACTCTGACGCAGACTATTGAACGTGCCAGCTAGATTTTCTGTCGTGCGCCTTGACTGCTGGGTTAGACCCTGCTTCCCCGCGTCTGGCTGACGCTTCCTTGCAACGTCACTGGAAGCCTTCTCTGCGCGCGCTCTGCATGCATCCCCAACTGCATCTGCCTCTCGCCTGCGACGTGTACACAATTCATCAGCGGCATAATCCTCGATTTCATATACTGACCATCCTCTTCAGGGAAGGGCCAACGATACCGTCAGCAATGGCTCCATTCTCAATCAGCTGTCGCTTTAAGCTTTGGCTGCTCTCCACACTGACGCAAGCCTTTATCTAGGTGACTGCGCCGAAACGACGCTTCCTCCGACCAGAGTCAGTCAGCAGCAGCTCCCCAGCAAATCTTCAAAGAGTGTCCAGTAAAATGCATCACTTCAATTCACTTCCGCCTCTGCATTCATTTGAAAAAAACCCGTCTTCATTCATCACGAAAAAGATTGAACAAGAGAGCAAGTGGTATATTAACTGCTGCGTGTGGCGACTAGTCTATTCTGCCAGAAACGGGTGGCAGGGCCTGATGCCGCCTGTGTAGTTTCCATCATGAATAGATACAGGAAACGCCCTTAGTTGGAGAACTTCTCGGGGACCTTGGAACTGTACAGCGGACACGCCTCGTTAGTCAGAGAGCCCTCGTCATGTCGGCCAACGCTTGACACCGTTGCTGAAGACTTACCCAGAGAACTTCTCATAAGCGCCGCGAACGCCGTCGCCAATCTTCTCCTCGGTGTTGCGGTCAACGTTATAGCCAGCCTTCTTGGAGGCGAAGCCAATGCCTGCGTTGCCGAATTATGTTAGCAAGTTGTCTGTCACACTGCCTGGCCGTGGCACTGGTCACTGCTCGTAGATAAGAGCTTACCCTTGTCGAGGTAGTCTTGCTTGTCAGCGTTGTTGCTGCTGCCACCCTGCTGCTGGTTATCGCCGCCCTGGTTCTGGGTCTGCTGCTCATTGTTGTTGGAGGAGTTGCCCTTGTTGAGGGTTTCGCCGGCCTTTTTGAGAAGATCCATTGTGATGTATAGGGGGGGGGTTGAAAGTAAAGAGATGTGATGGAGTTATATTTGAGAATTGGAAAATAACTAAAAAGGGAACGCAGGGCCCGTCTATTTTATACCTTTCGAATCGTCCGCACCCGATTCCAGGAGCGTCGACTTCCCCTCTCCGATCCGGGCGGGAACGTAAATCCATTCATCCATCCACACGGTACAGCCGAGCCCACGACAAACCCAAACCGAAAAGAGCTCACCAACATTCGGGGGACTAGCCTGGAGGCCACCAACCACATCCACGATGCCTTTCCACACACACCCCTCGACCGCCTGTGCGCGATACGTCATGCACGAAAGCTTCGCCCCTCCTATTGAGAAGAGCTACACCAGAGGCGGGGGTCCACAGCTGGGATAGTTCTCCAACTCAGCTCGCCAGGCTCTGGTTTACTAGTCAACTAGTGTAGCCGACTTGGAAAGGCAACAAGTGACGACGCTAGACTGAAATGTGGATGATAATGGGACTATCAACTACCAGGTACTTTGCACAGCGAACGGCAGCTACGACATTTGGTCCCAGAGATTCGTTCCTTACTGTGGCTGGAAAGCAGGCAGCGGGTGAGCGTCCTCCCGATACATCAACGGCCATGACTTTTTGTGTTGCGCGAAGAGCAGTAGCTGGCCTGGCTGCCTGGCATTCCTGGTTCCATGCAACATCAAGTCTCTTCCTTGTGATGTGGGCGGCCAAGCTAGAGGGCTGCTACGACACCAGTAATGAATCAGAAAAAGAGTCCAGGGTGAGGATCGGGACCGAAAAAGCAATGCGAGATTGAGCTCGCCAGCTTCCGAAAATATGCTCCCCCCCTCTCATGACTTCATAAATGTGGGAAACCACGTCAACCTCCCATTTCTACAACTGCAGGAAACTGGCATAGCAGATGATGTATTTCGGAAATCTCCTTTCCAACGCTTTGACTACTTGTTTAATTGTTTCCATGGTGGACTTGTGAGAGCAACATACCGAATGCGACGAAACTCGGATGAGGGGCAGGAGGGGCTATGGAGGGGTTCTGGGTCTAGGCCAGGCTGATGAGGCTGCCCAGCGCGAGCAAGCCCCAAGGTGGCTGCTGCACCTGTATTACAGCTGAGCAAGGGGGTGAAGCTAACCTTGCACCGCCACGAGTAATCGTACTGTGTAAAAAAGAGCAGCTGAGCTGAGATAATGGGGCTTTGAGCATCATTCAGAGGAATACCGTGGCGGCGTCCGAAACAATTAGAAGGCGGCACAGGGTTTGCTTCGAGCCTGATTGCTTTTCCGAAATCTGTCTTCGGAAGCCGAGGGATACCTCCCCGCAACGTTTTTAACCCAGCACCTGGGATCCCTTCAACGAGCACACTTCTACCCTGAATCTGCACAAGATCAGAACAATTACCACAGGAGGGGACCAATGAGGGTATCTTTGCGAGATTTGCCTCGTTAGGATTCATTTTGGACAGGTTTTCTGTGAAAATCATAGTTTCAACGAGTGAAAGAAAAGGTCTGCGTGCTATTTGATCTTGTCGCTTGATTCAAAACATACTCAAGACTGGTGTTGCCTGACAGTGTGATCCGTATAAGCGCCAAACTTTATTAACCCAACCCTAACGCTGTGCAGCCAACGACAAATATTGCATGCCAAGATGACAACTATATCACAAATGTACACCTGACACATCATGAGCGCCTAAATACGTGGTACGATATAAACATGCCCCAAATCAGAAAAATGGCACCCGTCAAGCCCATGGCAAAGACCAAATACCACGTTTGACCTGCAATCTCGTTAGCCATGATTCATCTCCCACTATCCCCCCCTCTCCCAAGAAGACAACTCACAGATATTGCGCTGCTGCATCCACGCCAGCGTCGTCACGTCGGGCGCGTGCGGGCTCTGGCTAAACACCTGCACGTTGCACACGCTCTGCACGCCGCCCGCGCCCCAGAGCGCGATGCTGCTCGCCACCAGTCCGACCATCCACAGCACAAACAGCGCGAGTGCGCCAATCAGCACGACGCCCGGCAGCAGCCGCCGGTACCACAGCAGCCACATGACGACGAGCAGAAAAGTCAGCGCCACGGCGGCGACGGTGACGTAGTACGGGAGGTACCACGGCACGGGCAGGCCCAACTCCGACTGCATCTGCAGAAAGGTGGCGAAGACGCCGAGGATGCTCGATGCCGCGAGCAGCATGACGAAGAGCCAGATGCGGATCGACCAGCGCGGCCAGTCGTACGTCCGAATGTGGACGACGCGCCGGTGGTCGTAGACGACGGAGTCGGGCGTCAGCGTGGAGGAGAGGACCATGTTGAAACGGTATCGGTGTGGCCGGCGGGGAGATTTCTTTGCGCCGTTTGCGAGGCTGATGTTGGGGCGGGCTGGAGAGGGCAACGTTTGTCGATGACGGATCTCGGGGCCGTTCGCGACAAACAGCGACGTGAGCGTTTTGTTTTCCTTCCGTAGCGCGAGGACCAGATATAATAATCGACACAAGATGCGTAATAAAGCTGGCCGTCGTGGCTGTTCGAACGAGCGTCGCTGCGTAACCCTCGTAAAGAGCGGTGCGGTCGGTTCTCTTCTCTCACTTTGTTATTCGGGTGGGCTGGCTGGGAGTTGGACTTGTGTGTCGCAGTGTGGTGGGCGGGGGTTACGGGAAATGATTGCACCGCGCGCGCGCGCTCTTTTCCTCGGTGACGCTGCAAGATTGAGGATATGCGCGCGATAGTATGCATCAAGTTGAAACAAAGTCGCAATGCTAGGAGTTGAGAGGTAGATTCGCAAAAGAGCGCAACCGGACGAGGACAAACGAGGCAGGTTGCAGGGGTGGCTGGGCTAGTTGCCGTATCCCAGCCACGCCACGCGGTGGGCGTCTAAAACATGCATACAGGTACGTCATGCACGACATTGTGTTCTGAGAGTCATGATTTGGGGACAAGAAAGAAACAGAACTAGGCAAAACAAACAAAACTTTCAAGGAAGGAAAACAAAGAAGAATAATCTCAACTGTATTTATATATATCGTGACAGACGTTGGCTTTCTACCTATTTTCGTTACTAGGGAGTTTCCATCTCATTAAATGCACTCTTTTCATATGCCACCTAGTACGCCAGACCAAGTGAAAAAACCGTCAATGCCCTCTATGACAAAGAAAAAATCGGCGTACCATCGCTTACGCTCTAACCATTTTTGTTTCTGCTGCTTCTCTTCAAATCGTACCCAAACGTCATGTTGTTGCATACATTTTACAGCAGAGTCTCGCCGAGAGCGCAACGGACTAGCGAGCAGCCAGCGCCAATAGTGGCTTTGGCACCCTCCTCGGTAGCTGCGAGCTCGGGATTGACCTCGACGAGATCAATGGCGATGAGGCTGCCGGTCTGGTGAACTGACTCGCAGATGTAGTCGCCCTCGCGCAGGGTCAGGCCGCCGCGGACGGGGGTGCCGGTGCTGGGCGCCCACATGGGGTCGAGGGCGTCGACGTCAAAGGACAGGTGGATGGGGGTGTCGTTGCCAATGTGCGCGAGGGCCATTTCGACGACGCGACCGATACCGTACCTTTTTTTTTGAACTGTTAGCGATGCAAAAATTAGATTAACCGCCGGTAGAATCAGCTCACCGGTCCACGTCAAACATGGAGAAGGCCTTGACATTGTTGTCGCGCAGAATCTTCTTCTCGTCCTTGTCGACGTCGCGGAGGCCAATGTAGACGAGCTTGGCAATGTTGAGGCGCATGTCGTCCTTGAGCCAGCCAAAGTACTCCTCCTTGTCGTCCTTGGCGAGGCCGGTGAGGAAGGCGAGGGGCATGCCGTGGATGTTGCCCGAGCCGGAGCCCTCGGGGGTGTTGATGTCGGTGTGGGCATCGACCCAGATGACGGCAATCTCGCGGCCGAGGCGCTCGCGCGTGGCCTTTGCGGTTCCGGCAATGGTGCCGATGGCGATTGAGTGGTCGCCGCCGAGAGTCAGGGTGAGGCGGCCCTGCGACGAGTGGCTGTAGGTGGCCTCGGCAATCTTGCGGTTGACGGCCGACACGACCAGCGGGTTCTTCATGCCGCGGTAGTCGGGGTCGGCGGCCGGGGCCAGGTCCTTGTAGAACTGCACCTGGGAGTCGCCGTGGAGGTTATACTCGAGCTCGTCCTTAATCTGGGTGAGGAGGCCAGACTCGATAAGGGCGGTTGGGCCGTTGTCGACGCCAGCTTTGGGCTAGATTGTGCGGAACGTGTTAGTGGTCGGCGACTGTTTTTTCCCACGCACTTTGTCGCATTTGCGATTGGCTACAAGGGGAGAACAGGAGGGGTAAGAGGCGCATACCTGGCCACCAGAAAAACCGACGGCGACAACGCCGAGGTCCTGGGGATTGCTGAGGAACTTGCTGGGAACGTTCATGGCTGCGGTGATGGTGGGGTATATGCGCGACGGAGAGCAGAGGCGACGAAAACGTGGGGTTCTATTGCTTGCGCCAGTAGCTATCTACAACGCTTGGCGAAGCAGAGTGGTGGAAGGAGATTGAGGAGAAGGCGAGAGAGAAGGAGAGTTTTCTAGAAATTCCCTCCAAAACGGTAGAAGACGAAAACGGTGGTGGAGGGGGATGGAGAAAGCTTTTTATCCTCGAGCTCGGAAGTGGGCGGCCAAGAAGCAGAAAACTCGACCGAGAAGGAGGGGAGGGGGGCTCTTTCTCTTTTGTGTGCCCCTCGGTCGTTGTCCAACAGTGACGGCGCGGCGTTTCGGCGGGGGACGCGGACTCCGTGAAAAGAACCACAACAAGAGAGGCACGAGACGAAAAAAAAAAGTGGCTAGACCCCCTCTTCCCAGCTTTCACACCCAAACCGGACGAGCAAGGGCATGAAGCTATACCTCTAAAGTTAAGTGAGAGAGGATGCCCGCAGCAACGATGTGGGTGAAGCTATGCCGTTAACGGTGCGCAGCGCGCGGCAGCGAGAGAAGAGAAATCCAACAGCGCGTGATGGCAGTTGAGAGCTGGCCGTAGCTACAGTAGAATGTATTTGGCGAACCTGGCTGGTTGGTGGTTCAAAACTATCCGGAAGCTAATTCTGACAAGATAACCAACTACCTAGCTAGGTAGGTTACTTCCTACAGTAGATAGGCCGTGTGCGCCGAGACGGTTTGCGAAGCGCGTTTCTCGCTCACGGGGTCCGGGTGGTTTTCGCAAGTACCTCGTTTTACAATGGTCAGCAGACTAAATGTGAGCCATGACCATCGTGGCGGTCCAAACTCTGGCTGAGCGAATATGTGTAGTGTGTCTATATGCATGTAGAACTATAGCCTCGACTCTGGAAGCCAGGACGACGCCCATTCAACAAGGAATAAAAAAGCATTCCCTGTCTACTCCGAGCGTATTTGCGCGCTGTGGTGTACGCACTCGGTCCAGCGGCCCGCTTCCAGATGACCCCGCAGGTCCGGACAGCGCCCGGCGTTGTATCCGATCAGAACGGCGTCGATGTCAGCGCTGAACAAAATTTGGGGTACGGGGTAAAAAAGCCAAAAAGATGCCGGCCGGGCTTATTATTTCATGGGGAAGCAAGACAGAACAATGAAAGGGTTCGTGATTTGATATTGGAAGTAAATGTCTGGTGCCCAGCCTTTGTTGTTGGCGGAGACCAGCCTGTCACGCTGCGCAAGTAGGGCGCCCCCAAGCCCCCTCCGAAAACATGAACAATGACAACACATAGATACCTACTCATAGCGGTTTACGCCGTAGGGAGCGCAAAGGAGCGCTCCCACGTTACACAGATTTACAATACCTAGGTAGTCGGGTAAGTAGGCGCGGCAGGCAAGGTGCTAATTAGGTAATAAAGCCGGTGGTAACCACAGGATTGCCTTGAAGAGCGAGTCGCTGGAGCTCTGTTAGAAGAGGTACAACAGTATATTAGGTAGGTACCTACCTTAGTAGGTTAGTACCTAGTATTTACAGTGCCAAGCCGTCAACGAGGGCGCTACAGGGCCTTCTTCAGCACCCAAGCGGCACTGCCAGGTGCCCACTGCGGGCCTGCTTCCAACTCCCCTAATGGCAGGTACAGGCGCACGAGGCGCTGCGGTGCAGAATAAGTTGGCCGACCAGGTGCCCGCAAGTCGAAGGGCTCTCCACGCACCACAACCACGGTTTTATCAGCATGGCAGCTAAATAGTCCTCTCCTCATATCGTACATTGCATTGAGGGTTGGCAATAGTAGAACATGGACATCAACAGATCCGACGTCACCAGTTACTACGTACACTCGTGGCCCTAATCTTTGACATTTCCGCGGCCTTCAACATAGAACTTGTGCTCTTGGACTTATGCACGGCAACGCCCGCTTGCATCACAGACTGACCATGCGCACCGAGCTCTGCCCGGGCCACAAATGGCGTGCCATTCCAGCAGCGACACCATGTCCATTACGACGCACAAGAGGGAGAATTCACATCACACAAAAAGACAAGGCATTTCACCTTTTTGTATCCGTAGCCGGCCGATGCATCGATAAGATGGGGCGGCTCACCGTGGCGGGGAAGAAGCAGGCAAATGGGCAAATCGGACTCGGCCAGCTACTAGACTGGACGCCACACTGGCGGGAATCTCTGCAGCCTGATTTTAAAGATGGTTGCTTGTTTCGGGAAATCGAGGCCACGCGAGCATCATCGCAACAGTTCGGATGGTTGATGTACAGGAAGATACAAGCGAGCCAAGCGAGCAGCAGGGGTTGCAGCGCCTCGGACATCGCAAGAATTGCACAGCCACACAATGTCTGTGACCACTCTGACGAGTTGCCCTTTCTTGCTTTGCAGTGCAGCGACTCAGCTTGTACCTGTTTCGGGTGGCGATCACAATCTGCTCGTGCCATCAAGCCACGTAGCAATCAGCAGCAGATCAGCACTTACGACAAAGAAAAGCCACGTAATAACACGTGCAGAGCAGAGGAAAAAAGGCCAAAGGGGGCGGCGCAATCACATTGGCAGGAAATAAAGACCGCATTGGTAGATCCACAGATTGGCAAAGGGAACAAAAAGGTGGGCAATGGCCACATTGATGAAACCCACCAGTCTCGGACACCACTCGCTGTAACAGCAAGGGCAAAAAAGAATGGGGGACGGAACGGCAATGGAAATACCCCGAAAAAAGAGACCGGGATGTTTATTTTGAGGTATATCCGGAATTCAGAGTCATAAGTAGACCAACGGTATTCCATTGTCTGCTGTTAGCGCAGGGGCATTCCTTCCAAAAGGGAAAGGTCAGCGCAGTCCGGAGTACGGATAGTCTGACCTCGAAACAAATCTTTAGTCTTGGCCGTCGAACCACCCAAACAAGCTTTCGTGTCAGGGACGAGACGACCAAGCAGCCAAGTAATAACTCTAATACTGACTGACACGAACGGAACCCCATCTTGCAAAACTGCTAACATGACTAATAACTAGAATCACCATCACTTGTGTCAAGAATTCGTTTCTTCAATACTGATTATCGCTCAATTACCACCCGCCTGTGCCTATGCCTTTGAATTAGTACTATAACTAGTACTGTAACTAGCTTTGCTGCTGGCTCGTGCCATGCAGCAGCCACGTGCGCCCCCAAGAAATCGCCGCCGCAGAATCATTCGATACATGGAAGCCCCCTTTTTACCTGTTTTTGTGTTTGCTTTTTTTTTCTTTTTATGTGCCCGCCAGCGCCGCCCTCCTGGGGCGTTGCATAAGACCAGGGCCTGTGATAAAAAACCTCTCCATGCCCCCCCCCCCCTTGGATGGGGCAAAAAGATGGCAACATCACCGTCGATCTCCATGATCCGCTTCTTCTGGGGTCTGTCCGCCCCCTGATATGTAACCGAAATAATTGTCCTTTGCCTGCTGGTGCTGCATCTCCTTAGCCCTCTGTCTAGTAATTGCTCTATCCTCACTGCGCCCGTGGTACCAGGCCTGTGGCTTGTTTCTCAACTCGTCCCTTTTTTTTCTTCTTTTCCATTTCTTCTTGTGGCTCAGGTTCTCTTTTTTAGTTTCCGCGATTCGTTTCCTTTCTCCCCATCTGTCCCACTCGTGTTCTTTAGCGACTGCTCTTCCCTTTGAAACTTCGCCGATGTTGCCATAGAGGGTATTGCGTCTTGGCGCGTCTGCACAACACTTGGCAACTTCGATATTTTGACTCGCTCGTTCAAGCCCCAAGGACCGGTTTGGGCGCGCTCCGTTTTCCCCTGTCTCATATTTTGTTCGCAACATCAACCTTTTTGTTTCCTCTCCTTTCTTTCTTTCTCTTCTGTTCGTCTTTGGCGTCTGACAAAAGGAAGCTGCTTGCTCTCGTGCCTCGACATACACCACCGCAACCCGTCCTTCCCGTCGGGCACTAGAACCGCTTCCGGCGTTGCGCAGACTCCTCCAAGTTCATCCGCCTGAACCTATCATTTTTTGCCTTGTTTCTCTAGATACTAGCCGACTCGAAAACTTGGTGATGCAAGCTGCCTCAGCTGTCCTTTCGACGATCATCTATTAGTGCCGCTCTTCCTCGCCCACCTGAGCAAACTGACGACGCTTGCCACGACTCCCGCATCACCACGAAGAGGCCCGGTCCTCCGTGAACCTCACAAAAAAAGTCGACATGATGCCCCGGCCATCCGGTATCGTCCGTTACTTGGGCATAGCCCTGATTATGTTGTTTGCGCTCTATGCTTTCAACAATAATGTCTACGAAATTTCAGTTTCCAACCTCCATCGCGGGCCTGGTGGCTATGGTGGCCGTTTCTTTCACGGGTACCAAATGTCCAACCTGACTTTTTCTGATTTCAGTGAACCATGCTAACCTCATTGTGTACTCAGGGCCAAGACTCATCCGATTGACAGCCTGATATTCGACGCCCAACACAAGTTTGCCGAACTCCTTCGCAAGGAAACAAGAACCGTCGAGGACGCCGCCCAAGCATATCGCAAACGTCGCGGCCGCCACCCGCCCCCCGGCTTCCAGAAATGGTTCGAGTTTGCCCAGGCCAGAGGCGCCATCATTGTCGAAGACTTCTTCGACCAAATCCACCACGACATCGAGCCGTTTTGGGGCGTCGACCCGGCACTCATGCGTCGCGAATCCAGACATTTTGAGATGACCATCAATGTGCGCAACGGCAACGCCACTTCGGGCTCCGACTGGTTCTGGACTGAGATTTGGCTCGACCTGGTCAAGAAGATTGAACATTTGCTGCCCGACATGGACATTCCCCTCAACGCCATGGACGAGCCCCGCATCATTACCCCGTACGAGGATATTCAGCACTATATGGCAAAGGCTGCCAAGACTAAGGGTCTCGCGGACCCTGGAAAGATGATTAGCGACTTTCAATCTCCCCCGGCCGATGGTAATACAGATAATATTGAAGTTCGCGACAAGGCGTGGGAGGGTAAAGAGACGAGTGAGTATCCTTTTTGTCGATCGCGGCGAAAACCTGCACTTCTACTAACACGCCTGCGCCTCAACAGACCCTTTTTGGAACCTCGTCCGCCGCGGCTGCCCGCCGCAGAGTCTTGCCCGCACGACACCCGTACAGACCGATTTTGACAGCACGCCCGTCTTCGACACGTCGTATGCCCTGGCGCACTCGTACCAGGGTTACGTCGTCAACAGCACGCTCTCGCGCGACGTATGTCACCAGCCGGACATGCAGGGCCTCGCGGGCGTTTTCATCGAGCCGCTATCGACGAGCACAACCAAGGTGCTCTTCCCGCTCTTTGGCGGCTCTAAGCTCACCGTTAACAATGAGATTCTGATCCCGGCCGCCATGTACTACGCGGGCGAGGAACGCTTCACCGGCGGCAACAACCACGGCGTCGCGTGGGCCGACAAGTCGAACCAGGTCATCTGGCGCGGCGTTGCCACCGGCGGCCGCAACCGCCACAACACCTGGAAGGGCTTCCAGCGGCACCGGTTCGTGGCCATGAACAATGCGACCAAGCTGCAGCGCGCCGAGTCGGGCATCGAAGAGCCGGAAAACTTTGCGATGCCCGACGAGGCCGTTTACCAGGTGCAAGCACAGAAAGAAGGCAGACTGGGCGACTGGATCGGGAGCATAACCGACGTCGGCTTGACGGACCTGAACTGCGAGCCCGGGCAGAGGGACCTGCGCTGCTCGTACAGCGACCACGCCTATGACGTTGTCCCCGGCGTCAAGCTCGTGACCCAATTCGACTCTAAGATCCTGCCCGACATTGACGGCAACTCCTATTCCGGCCGCTATATGGGCTTTCTGCGCTCATCGTCGCTACCCGTCAAGGCGACTGTCTGGCGCGAGTGGCACGACAGCCGCCTCGTCCCCTGGCTGCACTTTGTCCCCATGGACAACCGCTTCACCGACTACTACGGCATCCTCGACTACTTTATGGGTGGCGGCAGCCCCGAGGGCCGCGCCGCCCGCGACGCCGCTGCGGAGAAGATTGCGACAGAAGGCATGATCTGGGCGGACCGCGTCCTGCGCAAAGAAGACATGGAGATTTACGTCCTACGGCTGCTGCTCGAGTACGCGCGCCTGCTCGACGACCGCAGGGAGACGCTGGGCTGGGTCCAGGACGTACTGGCCAAGCCCGCCCTGAGGAAGAAATGGAGGAATTGGTAGTTTTCTTTGTGGGACCCTTGCGACTACCTATTCTCCCGTCAAGACTGATATGAACCGAAACGCGCCGAAATTCTTTCCTCTTGTCACCTTTTGAATGCCCATAAAGCAGATGAGCGAGACCGACTTTTGCATGGTACGGGCCATGAGCATTTGCTTCTCCGAGGGCCGGATTTCCCCTTGCGCTCTTCATCCTCTTGTTCATTTCTGCATTGGACAGAAATCAGCTTGTCGCTGATGATTATACCATCCCTACGGAGGGTTTGGATATGCTTTTTTTTCTTCTTCTCATTTCCAGTACGGCGTTGGCGGGCTATCCACGGTGCTCGGATCTGTTTCCCTTCACTTTTCTATTTCATCCTTTTGCAAGCTTTCCAAGATTCCTCAGCTACGTTGCCGTTCTCTGTCTGGCACATGTATCAAAAGCGAACAGACCTGTACTTCTACCCATTACCTTTTTTTCAATTTTCCATCATAGTCCTGCCTTGTTAATAGCAGCGAGACGGCTACAAAACGCTCAAGAAATCACTTCCGGTCAGTTCGTATCATGTCCTGGATCATGTAGCCAAAAAGTACCTGGTTCGTACCGAACCAAGGAAAATCACGTCTATTGCCCCGTCCATGTGTAAATGCGAAAGTAGTATACAATAATCTGTGACAGAAAAAAAAATCTTAAAAGCCTAGACTCTGTGCGCCAGACTTTGTGGCATCCTCGTCGTCCGCCGCGCTCTCCTCCTCCGAGTAGCGGCCCAGGAGCTGCGTGTACGCCGGACGAAACGGCCAATCCATCCACGCGCGCATCACCTCGAGCCACTGCTCCTCGTTGATGCACCGCGCCGGGACCTTGCCTACGCCCGACAGCGGCGAGCCGCCCCTGTGTGGGTCGGTGAAGCTCGGGCACCGTCCAATCTCGCTGCCGAAGCCGCCCCAGAGCCGGTCGAGCCCGTCCTCGAGCGGTCTGAGAGTGTTAATGAACCAGAGGTGCAGCAGCACGTCGGACATTTCGCCTGCGCGCAATGTCGCGGGTCCGTACTGACGCATAATGGGGTCCATGGCCTTGGGCTGCATGTCGAGGAGCGTCGTGGGCGCGTTGGGAAAAAATTCGGGCGGCCGCGCGACGAGCGGCTCGTAGTCTCGCCGGTCCCAGAGCATGACGGGCGGATCTTGACGGAAGAGGTGGTAGTTGTCGGTGAGGCGCTGGTACTCGGCGGCCTTGTTCTTGGGGAGCCGGGCGGCGGCGGCGTCGTAGGCAGCGTCGCGCGCGGCAAGGTCTGCTGTACCGGCGAGGGCGGCTGTCTCGGCGCGCTGCCGCAAGAGATCACCGAACTGGGCGGCAAGCTTTTGCTCGTGCCTATCGCGGTACTCGAGCTGCTTGAGGCGTTGCAATTCTGCGCAGGGGCTGTCTGGGTCCAGCGTAGCCCGTAGGCGGTCCATTTCCTCCAAGTAGGGCCGTGCGAGCTGCGGCGCTCCCTCATCCGCGAGTTTCCTACTCATGAAGGCTGCCGGATCCTCAAGAATGAGCGCGTACCTATCCGTCTGGCGACGCGCCGGCATCTTGATCCCTCGTGCCTCCATCCTGGCCATGGCGGCTGCGCACGATTCCATATTGATCCGCTCGTCGCGCAGGGCCGTGCGGGCATGCACGTCGACGGTGCTGCCGCAGACCTCGTGTAGCCACTCGCACGAGAGCTCGGCCTCGAACGCGCCGCGGCGGCGGCGCAGGATGCTGCGCGGCAGGACACGATGCTTGTCCTCATCATTGGTCCAGATGAGGAAGCGCACGAGTCCGTACTGCTGCAGCAGGCTGCTCTGCCGGATGCTCGACATAAACTGGTAAAGCACCATGGTGCCGACATTGTCGAACCCGCGGTAGGCCCGCTTCGGGCACATGGATAAATTTGCCGTCACGAGCAGAGTATCGTTGCGCGATGGCGGGTCTTCTGCGTGCGGCTTGACCTTGGTCTGCGCGGTAAAGCGCGACGCGACTACGTCTTCAAGATTTTTCCAGATTATGCCGGATTTCTTAATCAACTCGACGTTGGGCTTCGAGACGAGATCTTGCAGAAATGGCTGGTAAAATTCGGCGTCGAGGTCGAGGAGAATGTGCTTGCGTGGCTGCACGGCGTCATGCAGCGCTCTGCTCCAGAGGCCAGCCCCTGGGTTAAGATCGAGCAAGTCGCATCCAGTGTGTCTTTCGAGCGAGTATCCAATATATTTGATAATGTCGGCTGCGTGCAAAGGATCAGCGTCAGCAACTAGATAATCGCAGAAAGATGCAGCGCTGCAATGAGAATCGGGACCTACAGCAGAGCTCCTCGCTCACAATGTTGACTCTGCGGGTGTCCACGGACGCTTTCTGATATTTGCCTGATCGCGAACTCCGCCAGAGGCCAGTGTCTAGGAGGCGTTGTGCAACAGCCGTCTCAGCCGCGAGCCAGTCGGCGGGCGGCGCGCGACCCCTAGCTTTGGAGGCGACGCCTCGAGTGAGCTGGCTGTTCGGGCATCTCAAGCTACTAAGCAGCCGGCGTGCGACGATTCGTCTGTATGTAGAGCCGCCGATCATCGAGCGCTGGAGGGAGCGTTCAATCGGAATATGGGCTTCAAGGAACAAGGTCAAGCCAAGATCTGGAGGACCTGTGTGAACAACTTTTTAGTGGAGCCCACCAGATCGCAGAAACCGTCAAAGTAGATGGATGCCTAAAAACCTTCATCGCAGCGATAAAATGTAGAAGAATCTAGCCGTGATAATCTAGCTCGGATTGTCACTTGCTGATATTTGATTGATAGCAAGCCTCTTGCTCGTCTTTTTGCCAAGTTGCGGATTGATCCTGCTCTCAATGTCGCCAGAATGCTTGTTCGCTTCTACGAGCAGATTCCGAAACAATTGACAATGAACTCGACAACCTTTCCATACATTACTTTGATGGATTGCTCCATAGTGGAGACAGGAAGGTGTCCTGTCTGCATGCCCATCCATGCCATCCAACCCTTCAACGTAACAATGTGTTATTAGACTGGAGTATTCTAGCCCTTCAAGTTAGCTTCCTTCCATCTTTCAACTGGTATTGGGGCACTTCTAAATACCATGTACTAGTGTCTTACAGAACAATTAGTCACTACGGAAATGTTAACAATGCTCGAAATGCTACTCCGTAGTCATCACTGGCATGGTACGATCTGCGCTCTGAGTAGATACCCAGAGGTCAAGTTTGGAGCAGCGCATGTCGTTGGTGCCCAATGGCGTACTGACCCCGCCGCCAAGTAAGATCGCGACGTCTTGCCGCCTAGAAACAATTTACTCATGAGATCAGCCGAACCAACCTCGCAATGCAACAGCACCAGCAGAGGCTTTGGTAGTGCTCCGTTGAAGAGAATTCTTTCGTCGCAAGGGACCGAGCTGGGGCAGGAGGCTATCCACACTGGCGTCACTGCTGCAGGCAGTCAATGACGGCTACGCACACTAACATCATAGCATGTACCAAAGGCCAGTCGGGACGAAGAGACTGATCGTTATCAAAAGCGTGCTTGAACGTGATTTGCTGGTGGCCCTATTTTCTCAATGCCTAGCGTGTTTCCAGCAAAGGAAACGTAGCGTGGCGATGGAGATGGGCCCGGTGTTTGACAACCACTCGGAGCGACCATGTGTGTGTGCCTGTCCATAGAAACGCAGATAGCAGCTCGTGGCATGAGAATTGTGACAGAAAAAGACGCGTCGAGCAGCGTCGAGGCATGGCCTGCGCCAGAGATGTCGGAGGCGTTGATTTGATACGGGGAGCGCGCTGCTTTGGCGGCGCAGTGCCGTTCATCGGCACTTGAATAGTCTGCGCATCTAGCTTTCACCATCAGTAATGAATTATAAGCGATGACAAAGATCAGAGACTGAAGCAGAAAGCGCTTGTCTGCCGCAAATCGGTCTTTGGTCGCCTGGAAACCCAATGACTAAGTACCTCCACCGTGCGCGAATGAAGTATTTGCCATCCCTCCGTCATGGCAAATGACATAATGTGCCCCCCCAACAGAAACTCTCCTCTCAAGGTTCCACTACAACTTTTCTGCCACCCGCGGTGCTGCTCCGAGTCTCCTCTTGCTTCCTTTTCCTTCATAAACCACTCAATTGCCCCAGGAAAACTCCTTTCATCCAGATCTTTCCTAGTTATACCATTCATTCGCAATCATGGCCTACGGAGAAATCGATCAGTTGGCTATCAACACCATTCGCCTGCTGGCGGTAAGTTTTTTCCCATCATCTTTACCATAGCTATGACCCCGCCATAGCACCCCGCCATGCTGCCATGCTGCCGTGGTAGCTTCTGCTCTCGCAGCTTTGCGCTCGAGGGCAAGCCTCAACCCAAGCCTTTTCGACCGAGACGACTAGGAAATTCACACTGGGATCACTAACAATATTCTCTTCCTAGGTGGATGCCACTTTTAACAGCAACTCGGGCCATCCCGGTGCTCCCATGTAAGCTCCTCTTCAGATGTCGAATCCAGCTTGCGACCCCGCGATGTTTTATCCAGTCTCGAGCTGTACGATGGGGAATCAATCAGCTAACTCATTTTCCAGGGGCATGGCTCCCGTTGCTCACGTTCTATTTAACAAGTTCATGCGCTTCAACCCTCAGAACCCCTCGTGGCTGAACCGTGATCGTTTCGTCCTCTCGTAAGTTCTACCCTAGCCCAACTGGGTAACTCCGCCAGGCCTGCCTCTTACAACGTCCCCAGCAACGGTCACGGCTGCATGCTTCAGTATGCTCTGCTTCACCTTTTTGGCTACAAGCTTTCCATCCAAGATCTTAAGAACTTCCGCGTGAGTCAATTCAGGAATTTTTTACCCGCTCACATCAGACCTAACCTTTCTTCGCACAGAAAATCGACAGCATCACTCCTGGCCATCCCGAGTCTCATGATACTCCTGGTATCGAGGTCACCACCGGCCCCCTCGGCCAGGGTGTCTGCAACGCTGTCGGCCTGGCTATGGCTCAGGCTCACACTGCTGCCATCTTCAACAAGGATGGCTTTGACCTGATCAACAACTACACATACTGCTTCCTCGGCGATGGCTGCCTCATGGAGGGTGTTTCTAGTGAGGCCAGCTCTCTGGCCGGCCACCTCCAGCTCGGCAATCTCATCTGTGTCTACGACGACAACCACATCTCCATTGATGGTGATACGAATTGTGCCTTCACTGAGGACGTTGCCAAGCGTTATGAGTCCTATGGCTGGCACGTCGTCACCGTCGGTGACGGTGACCACGACCTTGACAGCATCGAGGCTGCTATCAAGGAGTCTCAGTCTGTCAAGAACAAGCCTTCTCTGATCAAGCTCCGCACCACCATTGGCTACGGCTCCCTCAAGCAGGGTACCGGCGGCGTTCACGGCTCTCCTCTCAAGGCCGACGACATTGCTCAGGTCAAGAAGAAGTTCGGTTTCAATCCCGATGAGAGCTTCGCAGTTCCCCAGAAGGTCTACGACCTCTATGGCAAGCACTCCTCTGAGGGCGCTGCCGCTGAAGCCGAGTGGAACCAGCTTCTCGCCAAATACAAGGAGAGCTTCCCTAAGGAGCACGCTGAGCTCATCCGTCGCCACTCCGGTGAACTCCCTGAGGGATGGGAGAAGTCTCTCCCCACCTATACCCCCGCCGACGATGCTGTTGCCACCCGCAAGCTCTCTGAGACTGTCCTCACCAAAGTCGAGGCTGTTGTTCCCGAGCTCTTCGGTGGCTCCGCCGATCTGACTGGCTCCAACCTCACCCGCTGGAAGGGCGCCGTCGACTTCCAGCCCAAGTCAACCGGCCTCGGTGACTACTCTGGACGCTACGTTCGCTATGGTGTTCGTGAGCATGCTATGGGTGCCATCCTCAACGGTCTTGCTGCCTACGGCACCATCCTGCCCTATGGCGGTACCTTTCTCAACTTTGTCTCCTACGCTGCCGGTGCCGTCCGCCTGTCGGCTTTGTCGCGTTTCCGCACCATCTGGGTCGCCACTCACGACTCCATTGGTCTTGGTGAGGACGGCCCTACTCACCAGCCTATTGAGACCCTTGCCCACTTCCGCGCTCTGCCCAACTGCATGGTCTGGCGCCCTGCTGACGGCAACGAGACCTCCGCTGCCTACTACGTTGCCATGACCTCCAAGCACACCCCTAGCATTGTCGCTCTTTCGCGCCAGAACCTTCCCCAGCTCGAAGGCTGCACCATTGAGAAGGCTTCCAAGGGTGCTTATGTCCTGCAGGAAGTTGAGGGCGCCAACATCACCCTCATTTCCACCGGTTCCGAGGTCGGCATCTGCGTCGATGCCGCCAAGGAGCTCGCCGAGAAGCACAACATCAAGGCCCGTATCGTCTCTATTCCTTGCTTCGAGGTCTTTGACACGCAGTCCAAGGAGTACCGTCTCTCCGTCCTTCCTGATGGCATCCCCATCCTGTCGGTCGAAGTCATGAGCACCATGGGCTGGGAGCGCTACTCTCACGAGCAGTTTGGTATCAACCGCTTTGGTGCCTCCGGCGCCTACAAGGACGTCTACAAGAAGTTCGAGTTCACCCCCGAAGGCATTGCCAAGCGTGCCATCGCCACTGTGAACTTCTGGAAGGAGGTTCCCAACGTGCGCTCTCCTCTTAACCGCGCGTTCCAACAGCTTATCTAAATATACCACGACAAAATGAGATAACGATGTTTAATATGAGAATGCAAAAGGGGTCGAAATAAACCATCAGCGAGCCTGATGACTAAATCAGATAAGAGAAAAGTAGGACAAGTCTATAGTTACTTAGCTATTCATATATTTATTTTCAAAACCAATGTTCGTGTTTGTACTTATGACGGTATAGATATCACCAAGTCATTTTTTACCTACTCGCAGGCTCGCTGCACAATTCAGCACAAACACAAAACCGAGTCCCTCAACAAGATGCAAAAGATCTCTGAAAACTCCAAAGACGCCGCTATGATGTATACCAGCCGGTTGAAGTAGGCCATGCAAAGACTCCGAAACATTAGGCACCTTCGCTGCCGAACTCGTTGGTCCAGTCAACCTGCTTTTCAACGTCATCTTTCGACACGGTCGGGTGCGAGTCCTCGAGGGCCACCTCAAAGTCTTGCACGGCCACGTCCGGAGCGAGCAGCTCGTCCGACTTGACGTCGTCATACGTCATCTCAATCTTATCAGGGTCGCCTGGTGAGCACGGCGTCAGCATGCGGTTGCCGTCTTTCATGACCTGCCCATGCCACGAGTTAGCATCCCTTGTTGTGATAATTTCTCCGGAGTGGAGAAGCCTACGTACCGCTTTGAAATGTGTGGCTTGCAGAATTTTGCGGACGGGTCGCATCAGGGCGTGCTGGACAACATTGGATATGTCGCTGCCGGAGAAGCCATCCGACTTGGAGGCGAGGAGATTGTAGTCGCCGGCCTGCAGCGCCGTGTCGGTGTCGCCAATGGCGAGCTTAAACATGCGCGCGCGCCCGTTGACGTCGGGAAGGCCAATGTGCACGCGGCGCTGGAAGCGTCGGCGGATGGCCGCGTCGAGCTGCCAGGGAATGTTGGTGGCGCCTAGGACGAGGATGCCCTTGCTGTCGTTACCGACGCCGTCCATCTGGACTAGGATCTCGGTCTTGATGCGTCGCGAGGCTTCCGACTCGCCCTCTCCGCGCGGTCCGCAGAGTGCATCGATTTCGTCAATAAAGATGACCGAGGGCTTGTTTTCTCGGGCCATCGAGAATAACAGTTTGACGAGTCTGGGTTGGGGAAGGGCGGTTAGCAACGACACCGCTGCCATGCCTTGCGAGTGACTCACCTTTCACTTTCACCCATCCACTTGCTGACCAGGTCCGAACTGCTGATACTGAAAAAGGTACTGTTTGCCTCGGTCGCGACAGCCTTTGCCAAATAACTTTTGCCGGTACCGGGGGGGCCGTAGAGCAGGATGCCCTTCCACGCTTGTCGCTTGCCCTGGAAAAGGCTGGGGAATTTGATGGGGAGCACGACAGCCTCCTTGAGCGTTTCCTTGGCCGCCTCGAGACCAGCAATGTCCTCCCACCGCACGTTCGGCCTTTCTTGCAGGATTGCGCCCGACAGCGCGTTTCTCAGCTTCTTGTTGTCGTCGTCGTCACTCGTGCCTTTGCTTTTGCCGCCCGCGCTGGAGCCGTTGGCGCCCATGAGGCCCTTGCCGCCGTTGGCGTTGCTATCGGCCTCGGCCTGCAGGAACTGCTTGAGCTTCTCGGCGCGGTCGAGGTACGTCGCCATCTTTTCCTGCATCGTCGCCTTGAGAGCCTTGTTTTTTTCCCACTTGAGCGCCTTGACCCACAGCTCCATTGAAGACATGTATAGGTCAAAGGCCTTTTGGTATTCCTTGTTGTGGTCGGCCGCGATGGCCTTTTGCACCTCGGCGATGGCGCGGTCTCGGAAGTTTGTCGACATTTTGTGCGGCGGGCTCGCTCGTCTCACCGCGACAAGTCGGTGCAGGGAAAGTGTGTAACTCGAGTTGGCGCCACGCAAAACGGGCAGTGAATGCGAACCGGCACAGAGTTGGCTCGCGTGCGCGTGAGTAGGCGAGCTCAGGGTTCGGTTTCGACTCTGGGCGTCTGCCTAAAGTGCTCGAGTCGTCATCTGTTGTGTGGCTGCCTCTGTCGCCAACGAGTCAACATTGGCGGGGTAACTAACATGTACCTATCGGGGCACTCCAATGCCACCTATAGCGGGGCAGTATTTGGGGGAGTTGCGCGCTCCAGCGACTGCAACGGAAACGTGCGAGAAGAATTGAGCATCTCAAGTAGTTTGTTTATTGTCTATTTGAACTAAGGGGATATATTATCGTGGTGAAAGAGAGTAGCTACCTCATTCATCGCCATGGCCACAACACAGGCGCGTCTCCAGGCCCTTTCGCAGGACTATCAAAAACTTCAGCAGGGTAAGTGAGTTGGCAACCTAATCATGACGACTTCTTCTAACCGCAAAGTGTAGATCTGCAGTCGTCTGTCGATTCGAGACAGAAGCTTGACGGACAGCGTCAAGAGAACCTCAGCGTGCAAAAGGTACCGCCACAGCAGGAACCGTGGACGCGAACTCTAGCTCACATTTCGTAGGAATTCGAGACACTGGCTGAGGATGAAACCATCTACAAGCTCTCCGGACCTGTTCTTCTGAAGCAAGAAAAGTTTGAGGCTGAAAACACTGTCAAGGGAAGGCTTGACTTTATACGCAACGAGATGTAGGTTACCCTCGTAATGAGTGGCTTTTGCAGGCCGCAAAACTGACATCTACAGGTCACGACTCGAGACGCAAATCAAAGAAACACAATCAAAGATTGAGAAGAAGCGAACAGAAATCATTCAAGTCCAAACAGCAGCTCAACAAGCTGCTGGAAACACTGGCGCGAAGTGAGCTCGGCGTCGCCTCGGCTTCGCATGAGAGAAAATTGCAGATTCGTTCAAAAGGCTTAGAGGATAAAAAGTATCAATACCCGTATAAATTCTACATGTTGTTCGTTTGTAAGGGATTTATTCGCTTGGAGATGAGATATGCTGCTGCTTTGGCGCAGAATAAACAATCCAACCAGCGTGCCATCCGGGTCCTATCAAGAATCTCGCCAGGTAATCTTGATGAACCAAAAATACCCGTGCCGAAAATATACAACGAAGATTTATCTTATAAATTGTACGCCAAGAATAAGCTCCCATCAGTTTTGAACTTGTAAATTCCGCAGCTGGCAGCCTGGACGGCCATCTTTCGCAGGCCGGGCCCATGTGGGTGGCGCGTCATTGTGCACCACTTCCCAGGCACCAGCTCTGCAGCTACCCCTCCACTCTTCAAGTCCACCATCGGCAAACAATCTTGCTCTGTTGTGGCACATGTCACCTTTGTCACCGGCGGACGAAACTTTGCGATGCTCTCCTCTCCTAAACTCTTCCGATAGGGAGATCTGCCGAATTTCGATTTACGAACCAACCCAGTCTCAGCATGGACGTCTCCTCCACAATGCGGCCCGGCAGACCGCCGAGCATCCAGGAGCTTGTTGCCCATGCCGAGAACTTTGCCTTCAACGTCAATATACCGCTGCGACACTGGATAAGAACAGCAGAGACGCTATGTCAAGAGGTATGCTTCCCCATCGTGCGGTTTGGTGTCGCCGTCCTCGATCACCGAGCTAACTTTGATAACTAGGCCGCGTTTGCCATGTCCGACAGCGATTACGGCCGAGCCTACATGATGCTATACCGGCACTCTGTTCTTGTGCTGAATTACCTGGTCATGCATCCCGAGTACAAAGATCCTCTTGGACGCAAGTCGGTCAAGGCCCTGCAAGCTCGCATTGGCGATGTCATTCAAGAGCTGGAAATGCTCAAACCTGCTATTGAGGCCAGTCGCCAGGAATGGGAGCGGATGCGGCCCGAGAAACGACAACGTCCCATTTCGACTGACGGTGCAGCGTCTTCATATGCTGGATTCGCGGCGCAAGATCCTACTCTCCAGCGCCAGACGACCATTCTCGACGCCGCGGAACACCAGGACTTGGCCGTCGACCTGGCCCAGGAAGAGCTTGACCGCCGGACGCGCGTGCGCCGGACCAAGCAGGATAGCTACAACTCGAGAACCAAATCGCTTAGACCCTACTTTGATAGTTGGCGAAACGATTACCTGAGCAAAACGGAAGATGTTGATTTGCAACAACAAATGGCCGCAGTTCGCAACAACCTTGATCGCAACACGGAGGCAGTCGATGAGGCCGATCCATATGGCCAGGGTCTATCAAGTACAGGGAAGTACCATTATCCTTCGGTTTCTAGACCACAGCCGATAGATGTTCAGCGCGAGCAGCAGCCTGCGGTGCCTCCCAAATTCCCCGCTCTGGTTCCGGAACGGCCGCCCAAAGAAGCGCCGCAGAGATGGCACGCCAATGAAGAGCCTCCTGTACTTCAACCCAACTACAATCAATCACTCGGACCAACTATACCCCCAAAAGCACCTCTGTCAGCGCCCACAGTGCCCAAGAAAGAGCGGCTTACTTTCAAGCCGGGCGCTTATCTGGAAAATGGAGATCCTATTAGATCAATGTTTATACCCAGCAAACTTCGAAGAACATTCTTGGACATTGCGGCAAAGAATACGAACGCAGGACTTGAAATGTGTGGCATTCTCTGCGGGAGCCCGGTCAACAATGCACTATTTGTGCGTTGCCTTGTTATCCCCGACCAAAAGTGCACCTCGGATACCGTGGAGACGGTGAATGAGGGCACTCTGGCCGAGTATTGCATGAATGAAGATTTGCTCGTGCTCGGGTGGATTCACACGCACCCGACACAGACTTGCTTCATGAGTTCGCGAGACCTGCATACCCATGCTGGCTATCAAATTATGATGCCAGAAAGCGTGGCCATTGTTTGCGCGCCCAAATTTAACCCATCGTACGTGCAAATATCCGTATAGATTTGGGACATGACGACTAACGAGGCATTAGCTATGGCATCTTTCGATTGACGCACCCGCCTGGCCTGAACCATATTCTCGATTGCAAGCAGACAAGCACGTTTCACCCACACTCAATCGATAATCTGTACTGCGAGACGGAGCACCCAACAGGACACGTTTATGAGAGTGATAAGCTGCCATTTGAAGTACAGGACCTGAGAACGCAATAAGAAACGAGTATGATACCCATTCTACATAGCGCCACCATAGCTCGAAATATCAAGATAGATGCACCGCAAAGTTGATCCCTGTCTGACTAATTCAAGCCGGCTCCAGAGTCTTGATCTCTTGACATTCTTTGAGCACAACAGATAGCAGATATTAAAACAACGAATAGAGAGAAACATAAAAAGCAGAGATCAGGATGACAAGTAGAGATTAAAAGAACGACCTTTGCCAAGTTGCGAGGTGAGGCGAGAGTCTTCGCGCGGGCTTCTGGACAGCATGTAGAAGAATTCCTGCAGAGCTGGTACCTGGGTGGAAGCGGTGCAAATCGGCGGGTCAGATCTAGGTGCAACGGCTTTTATTTCTTTTTTTCTCCGATCATGTTCCTCCACATTGTTGTGTTGATAGAAGACGGGTATTTCAGGTCGCGGGGGAAAGAAGGTCTTTTGGGCGTTGCATGGTGCAGGTTGAGTGACACTTCATTCCTGAGTAGCCGATCTTGTCGGCGCCGGCCTCACTTCCTGACACCGGAAATTTGACATAAAAATTGCATTCTTCTTCCAGGCACACCTCCGGGCGTCGTGGCGAGACTGATGTCACTTAAGGCCGCATCAGACGCAAATTCTGTTATGGTAAATAGCGGTCATATATTTCACACCTCTTTAGACGCTCACAAAATTGCGGTTCACCCAGTTCTGCTTCATATCTACATCTGCTTTCGGCCTAGGCGTAAAACATTTGAGACAAGGGGACATCTGGCTCGATTATGGTCGACGAGATAGCCGTCGAGATGGACAGGATGATGGCCGCTAGACGCATAACACCGGGGATCTCTCTAGATCCTCGTGCTCGTCCTTAAGCACGAGTTCACTCCGTGCCCTGCCGTTTATTCCACGGTAAAGAAGAGGCATTCTCTTCTTATTTTCCCTGTGTCTCGCTTCGCTCGACGCGGAATGAAAACGTCATTTTTTTGTGTCGCATGAGAAGAGCGCAAAGTATATTTATACATTTATTATCTTTTGCGATGAAACGCAACCACGTTTTAACCTGTGCAAGAATCATCAATCAGTCGACTACTCTCAGCTGCATGCATGCATAGTGAGAAAATTCTCACAGCTGCGATACTATTGACCGTCGGCTGAGTTTCGAATAGAGCGCATGCCAGAATCATTGCGCGGGTAGGCCACTTCGGGCAGACATTTTAGAGCGAATGCATACTCAACGAATAAGTCTTGGAAGACAAGAAAAAAAAGGGTCTCTTTACAACAAAATTGAGGAATTTGTTTCAGGTTTGTATTAATTTCAGTCAGTTGACTATATGTAGCTATTGTGATAATTTCATTACAGATGCTGCTCAAATTCGGATAATTGTGGCCAACGTTAATACTGGTTTATTAATATAATCAAGCGTCATTTGGAATGTAGTTAATGCCTAGTTAACTGGTTACGTTGGTATTAGTTAGAGTTTCGGCATTTGGCGAAGGAGGAGGCAGTGATTCGCTGACAGCAATCATCATGAAACCACTAACAAGGAAACAAGCACTCCTTTCAATCTGTGGCTATAAGTGATGGTGACTAACTGGCAGGGTTGTACTGTAAAATGCTAATAAAGAAGCTCTTTCTTGCCGACTAATTTACTTCCTTTTTATTCTTTTCTCTAATACTTGATACAGGACTGCGCCCCTCAGTTGTGCTCAACAGAAACCTCTACTTATTTAGCAGAAGCCACCCCCTTCATAAGCTCTGCGGATGCTCTTATTGTCAACTAAAGACATACCCAAAACACCATGAAATTCAATCTATTCCTTCATGCTGCCGTTCTGCAGCTCGGCGTCCTCTCCGCGGCCGCTTCGCCGACCTCCACCGCCGACGCCGCCAAGGTCAAGATCATCGCGCCCGGCTCCAAGAGCTGCCCCGAGACCCTGCCCGACTGCCGCACCGCCGACCAGGCCGCGCCTTTTATCTTCCGCAGCATGTCCCAGTACAACCTGACTAGCGACAACGAAATCGCTGCCGTCATCGCCCTCATGGCGTTTGAGTCGGGCGACTTCCACTACAAGCGCAACGCCTTCCCGCCACCGGGCAACCCCGGCCAGGGCACCGCCAACATGCAATCGCCCGCCTTTAACCTGCTCTACGCCAAGTCGCTCGACGGCGTCAAGGAAAAGGTGGCTGACGTGAAGACGGTCGAAGGGCTGAAGCCGAAGGAGCTTGACGAGATCCTGTCGCTCGTCCAGCCCGACGAGTACAACTTTGGCAGCGGGCCGTGGTTTCTGGTCACGCAGTGCCCGGCGACGGTGCGCGACGAACTCAAAGAAGATATTGATTGTGGATTCGAGGCGTACATGGCCTGTGTGGGTGTGGAAGTGACAGACCCCAGGAAGGAATATTTGACGCGTGCAAAGGAGGCTTTTGGCTTGCCCTGAGTGGCCCCGGGTGGCTTGCTTACCAGGTGCTTGTAAATTTCTGTTGTTGTCCGTTCGTTTGTTTTCAACAAAAAGCTTATAGACCAAGTTATAAATTCTGCTGAGCCACTGCATTCGTTTCATGTTTTGACAAGCTATTTCGATATGCGACTTCGCCAAACTGGTAACCTTATTCGTAAGAGACCACACTAGTTAGACATATCTAAGGCACGCGATACACGATTTGCGTTATAATTTCCCTTCTTAGACAACATTTTCCTTCGTTGGCTTCGAGGCTGGGAAAAAATCCGCGGAGTGGCGTCCCTCTGCCTATAAGCCCCCAAACCTTCAACACTATCCTCCAAGCCTGGACCTTGGTGAGTATTCTTGCTCTTGATATCGTGAAGTAGATACTCTAAATACAGGATAGGAAATTTTGATACATACTTGAAGCCACACCGTTCAGTGTACGCTTTTGTCCCAATGTCCCAGTTATTCGAGTCTCCCGCAAGACTAAAAAAAGAGGCAAAAGAGGCGCGAGTTACGTTGTGCCACCAGAGCTTCCTTAAGCCACGCATCGAGACAAGAAAATGATGGCCTCCAGATAGGCATAAATACGTGCATCGCGCTAGAAGATGCGTCTGCTTTTTTTCCCTTGTATCCGTCCAGTCATTGTATCTTACCACTCAACAAGATGCAGTTTCGCCCGAGTTTGTGCATCGCCGCCATGGCGCTTGTTGTTCAGACCGTCCTGGCCGTGCCCAGCATAGTCACCCTTCCCTATGCCAAGTACAACGGACTGGTGCTCTCCAACGGGGTTACCCAGTGGTTGGGCATGCGCTACGCGGCGCCCCCAATCGGAGATCGACGTTTCAGGCCGCCCGAGGAGCCATTGAGCGAGACTGGAATCCAGGAAGCAAAGGTCCACGGAGACAGGTGCCTCGTGACGGGCAGACCCGCACGCGACCCGGGCCACGGCGAAGATTGCCTGTTTATCAATGTCCAGGCTCCCACTCATGCCAAAGAGAATAGCCGCTTGCCTGTGTTTGTCTACCTTCGCGGGGATGGTTACAACAATACGCTGACGGACGCCAACATTAATGCGACGGGGTTGATGGTTCAGAACGACAACGACTTCATCGTCGTGACTCTCAACCATCGCCTTGGGCCATACGGCTTTCTCACCCGCGGCGATGGCATGGCCTCTAACAACGGGATAAGGGACCAAATCAAGGCGCTTGATTGGGTGACCCGATTCATTCGCCGCTTCGGAGGCAATCCCGAGCAGATTGTCCTCGGAGGGTCTGGTATTGGTGCCCAGAATGTCCTCATCCATCTCACGATGCAAAAAGAATACAATCCTCACTTCAAAGGCATCATTGCTGAGTCGCCCTCGTTTCCTCCTCTGCTAGACCTCGAACAAGCAGACAAACAATACCTCGAGTTCGCAAAGCAGATGGGATGCAGTAGCAAAACAAAACCAAAGTATCCATCCTCAGAACATGTGGATTGCGGCGAAGAAGAGATTGTAGATTGTCTGCTCGCACTCTCCGCCGATGACATCCAGAATGCGGGCCACAACAACACTTTGTCCACCGTCGAGGCGCCGCCGTGGGACAGGTGGCTCCCCGTCATCGACTACGATCTGATCATCGACACCACCACCAACAACTTCAAGAATGGCCATTTTGCCGCCGTCCCATTCATCATCGGCAACGTGGTCGACACGGGTACCGCCTTTGCGCACCGCGATGGCCGCAGCACGGACGACGTCATCGACTACATGAGTGACCTCTATCCTCAACTCCTACCCGAAGATCTCGAGGAAATCAACACAATGTACCCCAACACCAATGCCAGCTGCGACACTCCCTCTTGCGCCTACGGCCAGATCAGCAACGTCGTCCAGGACTCGCGCTACGTCTGCCCAGCCCTGATTGCGACACAGGGCATGAAGAAGCAAGGGATCGAGGGGTCCTACCTCTACCTCTGGGACGTCGATGACAAATCCGACGGCCCGCTGGATCCCGATACCCGGCAAAACATTGAGGCCGCGATGCTCTGGGGGCCCGTCGTCGTCGACGTCCCCGACAGCTTCAAACAGGGCGGCGGCAACGACGCGGTCCCGTACGTCAAGCAGCGCTACTGGACCAACTTTGTCCGCTCCCTGAACCCGAACCGCCAGCACAAGTTTCAAGACTACAAGTACAGCATGACAGCCGCCGACAAAAAGATTCGTCTCACCCTGTGGCCGCAGTGGAGGACCGGCGGACGCAAGCGACTGGTGTTCGGCAATGGAGGCAAAAACAGGAAAAGGGACACTGGCTACATTAAATGGACGTGCACCTTTTGGAATCGGCTTTCAGTGAGAATGGGCATTTGAGCTGTTGTGCAGGACTGTTGGTTTGGCGGGCGACTTGGGTTTGTCAGCACTCGTAATAAAATGATATACTTTTTCCTTTGTTGATTGAAATTGAATGAGTTAAGTAGAATAGAAATCGAATGGTTGGCACTACGTAAACAGGTCCCGTATTTTTGCAGCCTTGGTCCTTTACCGAGGGCAACTGGATTTCACGGTCCAGCTTGACCACCCATGTCTCAATGTTCCTCGACGGCGCCGCGCGCCGGGCCTGCTGCCACGCGCCCCGGCAGAAGAAGCAGAATGCCTCGGCGAGCTGCCGTGATGTGTTTATTGTGACGGCGGGCCGGGTCGTCGTCGTTTACTTGAAGTGCCGATTTGGGGGGGTCAGTACGGAGTACGTTGGCGGAAAGCCTGCTGAATGAAGGCGAACAGGCAACTTTCTTTGGAGCTAGCCAGCGCTTGACTCGCATCCGTCATGCACGTGACAGAGCCTGACCGCTCACACTCCGACCTCGGATTAGTCACAGCAGAGGTGAAAATATCTCTGCGATGACACGTCGCTTTTGCTTTCAATCCAATTCACCCACTAGACAATACAGAATAGATATAGACGCTATGTCGAGCTTTGGCAACTACTTTCGCGTGACGACGTGAGTTTGTTTCAAACTAACCTGCCACGGGCGCAGCACAACAGGCGTACTGATCTCTCATTGTTCATAGCGCGGGGGAGTCCCACGGCAAGTGCGTCTCCTGCATCATCGAGAACTGCCCGCCAGGCCTTGCCCTCACTGAGGAGGACATCCAGCCGCAGCTTAACCGTCGACGTCTAGGCTAGTCGGCCATTACTACTCCGCGCGACGAGAAGGACCGCGTGACGATAGGATCTGGATGCGAGTTTGGGCGCACGTGAGACCACCTCACAGCAAGTCAAAATATCACGATACTAACACCCTATGAGCTTAGGCTCCCCCATAACGCTCATAGTATTGAACGAAGATTAACGCCCGAAGGACTATGCAGCAAAAACGACAGATGTCTACCCGCGTCCCTCCCACGCCGACTAGACCTATCTCGAGAAGTATGGAATCAAGGCCTCCTCCGGGGGCGGCCGGAGCAGCGCCCGCGAGACCATCGCCCGCGTCGCCGCCGGCGCCGTCGCCGAGAAGTGGCTACGCGAGGCCTATGGCGTCGAGATTGTCACCTTTATATCCTCGGTCAACAAGATCAAGCTCTTCGACGACATCGACTCCCTCAGCAGCGACCCCAAGTTCCTCAAGCTCGTCGACACTCTCACCCACGACAAGGTGGACGAGTTTCTGCCAGTGCGGTGCCCTAATACTACTATTATAAAGCGTATAGAGGACATAATTGCCAAGCTCCGCGACCAGCACAACTCTATCGGCGGGATAGTCACCTATATTATCCGCGGGTGCCCGTCCAGCCTCGGCGAGCCGTGCTTTAACAAGCTCAAGGCTCTCCTCGCGCACGCCATCATGTCAATTCCTGCGACCAAGGGCTTTAAGATTAGCTCTGGCTTCCATGGCGCCGAGATGCGCGGATCCGTCCACAACGACCCCTTCGTGTCCACCCCCGCCGCCGCCAAGGCTACGACACCGAGCGCTGGCGTTGGCATCCCTCCCTCCCTCGCTCTGACAATCGCGGACGCCCTCATGGCTCAGCATGCGAGGCAGATGGGTATGAAGATTGCTGCAGCTGGAAGGTAGTATATTTCGGGATATAGTGTCTCAATTTACTATTAATGAGCGTGGAGACCAGGGAGAAGCACCAGCAGGTTAGAACGGGTTACATTAGAAAAGGCGCTGGCTATACATTCAAGGCGTTTGGGGCATACGTGGTTTATTAGACTTGGGCCTTGTCCACGTTCAGTCCTTCCCCCAACGGTGTTTTCTCGTAATCAAGCGGAGAATCTTGGCATGGCTTCGTAGTTCCATCCATTGCCGCTCTCAATCGGCCTCTCTCATTTTGGCGACTCTTCGGGTTTTGTTGTACTTTCTCCAACCTTTGGCTCTGTCCTTTGCCAGGCGGCACGATGCACACTCTTTGGACGCTGACCTTTGATGCCAAATTACAATGCCTTTCCGTAGTCGCGGCAGCCTGGATCTAGCCGGGCCGCCCACTCGGCCGCCCTCTTCTTTTCGTAACATCGCCTGTTTCTGCTATTCTGAGCCCATCGATTCACGCAGATTTTTTTTTTGGCAAGCCGCGCATCTCTTCTTGCCGACTCGTGCTTGCTGTCCGCAAGTCACAACAAATTCATTTTGCGGCTAGTTGTTCCTCGTGATGTTTTAAGCAACTGGCACACCTGATTGATTCTCTGGGCAAAAAGGTGACGCCGCATTCAACGCAACTTTCGCCTTGAGCACGTCTTTTGGCTCGACTTGGCAGTATAACAATTCATCAATTCGTCCAACTGACACTTCTGCACCTGCGTATATACAGTATTTTTGTTTCGCAGACGTAAGTCAGATACCCTACGACGGATGGTAGCACGGTAAAGATGAGTCACGTTCGGCAATACACAGCTCCTAGGCGTTGTATGTCCCCGGAGCAGGACCAAGGAACTCCCCCTTTGCTAGATGCTTAAGGCGACAAGCGACGTTCAAAGGATCCTCGCAGTGGCTTTGAACAATGTTGTTACCCCACCAGGAGACTTCGTAGCCCTTGTATGCAACGGCAAAGAACTGGATAATGCCAGAGACGGCGATGCCACAGGACAAAGCGGCAGATAGAACAAAGTTGTACTTGGACCAAAATCCCAGAAATCGCTTGCGTAGATAGAGCCACGACAGGGCCGCGGGAGGAACGGCCGCCCATATGTAGCTAATGTTGTATGGAGCCCATTGAATACCACCAAAGAGCAACACCACAGGATGCGTTTGGCGCAGGACCCTATTGTCGGGGTACTTTTTTCCCAGCGCCCAGAAAGCGAGGACAACAACGACACCGAGAGGAAACCCAAGCAGAGTCACGGTATATTGACCGCCGACACCCCAAAGTCGTTTCGGGCCAACAGTGCCCCATAGTACCGCAGCAGTGAAGAAGGTGGTCTCGCCCGGGCAGTAGAAACGGAAAGGGGCATTTTCCGTACAGACATCTTTTAGTGTGATTTGATACGTCAAAACGCCTACGGCCACAAAAGTGGTGGCGAGCGTAGGGACCATTTGGGCGAAAAAGGTAATGCGAGGAGGAATCTTGAGGTAGTGTGCAAGCTTCAGGTCTTTGGCAAAGGCCTGTGCTTGCAGACACGTAATGACACCATATGTCTTGAAGAAGCACATTGCCAGAGCGTTTCCTTCAACCCAAGAACCACCGATGAACTCGGCCAGGACATTTAGGCTGACTTGCACACCAGTCATGGCGTAAATAATGCCCGTGGGTACAATGAAGATGAGTGTCAGAGCAATTCCGAAGAAGATTGTTCCGGGGCTCGTATGAGTAGGGTAATGAACAATACCAGCAACTCCAACCGCAACGGCAAGAATGAGGCAGATTCCATACCACCACTCGGGCACTTCTTTGTAGGACTTCATGAGACGGTTATGGACATCCAACACGCGGTCCTCTTCTGTATTCCTTCTTTGGCAAATTGTGTTCCACAGCTCCTTCAGGCCCATTGAAATTTCCTGGCGGTGGTATAAAACGGCGTGAGTAATGGAGGCAGTGTATACGCTGAAGAAGAACATGTAAACCACAATGTTTCCGGCTGACAGAAAGGGCGGCGAGTAGTCCTGGTACTTTTCAATGTCCATGATTCCTCTTGAATCAAGGACTCGGGTCACATTATATCGCTTCGCAAAGTGGTCCCAAGGAGAGTTGGACGTGATTGGGAGATATCCGGTGTACCAGGCATTGCTGAAGTATATGCCAATCACGAAAAACATGCTGAAAAACATGCCGGCGAATAGGTTAAATGTGCTAAAGAAGGGAATGACTAGAGGATCAGTGAAGTATGTCGCAATATTCCAGTCGAACGTCGGAATAGGGTTCAATCCAAGACCGTTTCGGGAGCCGGTAATAGTGGTTAGGAGGTGATTGTCAGGAGCAATCCACGTCATCCACGCGAAGAAAGATAGTCCAGCGAAAAGAGTATTGGGGACCCAGAAGTAAATGAACATGAGGCCACCAGCGATGCAGAAAAATCTTAGGCGGCTTATTTTCCAGAAGGACTTGAAAGGACCAGCAACGCCCGGGTTCGCTTCGTCGTGGAAGGAGGCATTCAGCGCAATAGTGACGAGAGCTTCCGGCCAAACACAAAACGAAGGATACACCAGGAAGCGTCGGGTGATGCCCGCCAGGCTATAGCCGATAAAATTAGTAGAAAGTGCAATCAGCGTCTGGTAACCAAAATTAATGGCCCACGGCTGATTGAAGAACTTGGGCAACGCTTGGATCCAGATGATGCTGCTCGTATAAGTGCCGCCGATTGAAATGCTGGCCATGATTGTGATGAGCATGTGTTCTTTCTTGTTGAAGGGGCCAGGATTGAGACTGTGGCGAACGCCAAAGAGGGTAAAGCCAACATCAGGCAGAACAGTCTCGCAGAACTTCCCTAGCGGATAGGCCAGTAGCTGAGGTACATTTGAGGTGACACTTATGGCGGGCATGCGGATGCCGAAAAAGATGTTGACGAAAGCGCACGCCACTGAGAGTATGATGCCAATTACCCAGGCTCGGATGGTGGAAACTGGAGTGGTGGCATCATCGTGGTTGTCGACGACGGCTCGAACTTCGGCGTAGGGCGAATTATTAGTAATTAGAGCTGCTTCAATCTTCATTTCATCAATGAGCCCCTCGTATTTCTCTGGATTGGCAAGTATGTCCTCATTTGCTTTGGGAGGACGGTCAGTAACATTGTCTGCAATCGGCGGCTCAGGAACGGCGTATGCATACTCAGAAATTGCTCAATTTCTCGAATGACTTGCAATGGAAAGTTGGGATCCCGGCCATGGAGTTTAAGCACTCTTTGCATCATCTTGATGGACTGTTTAATTGTCACGCTTCCTCTGGTGGTTGCTGGCCGCGAAACTCACATTTCGCAAGTCTGGCAGCGAATAAGTCGCTGCGAGAACTTTGGCCTCGAGCAAGTCATCCGCTGTGACATCAAGGCGACCCTCTGTCTTTTCGATGCCGTCTTCGCTGAGCTCGGAGCTCTGGCTATTTTGCCGTACTTGATCCTGTTGCGCGCGGCACCACCGGCATTAGCAATGGGAGTCAAGCAGCCCCTCGGAGGCGACGCCAAGCGCCGCGACAGCGACATACATTCTTCTCAGAGACCAAGATTGGCCTCACCGTGGTGGCGCCGTGGTCTGCCTTGTCAGCCATTGGCGAGCAAAGTATGCGACTCTGGTCGCGAGTAATCCAGAATACCAGCACCACGTCTTGACGAGCACTTTGAGAAAATGGTAGACAAGGGAAGCTCCGCCGTCGAGATGGGGGGAGGTGGGCACAGAGGGCATTATTTATTCATGGAGACTGCAAAGTGCCACCAGGGCTGCGAAGATGGGGCGACAAGATACACAGTGCAACAAGACCCGGAACGACACAAGACCAACTCTCTGCGCAAACTTGAGTCTCTATTCTTGGCGGAGAGAAGGGGGAAAACGTCTCGGCTAGATCCGCAGATGCGCACAAGAAAGAAAAGTCCCATACTGCGGCACTATAAGACATGTTTTGCTGTAGAAATCGAGGCATGCCGGCGAACACACAAGGAACTAAGCAACAAGGAACTAGCTCTGCTATGAGGAGGTTTAGTAAACTCATTCTTAGCTAACTTAATAAACAGATAGATGAGATATCTTATTTAGGGGGTGTCCAGCAACCCGGTTGCCCAGTTGTCCAGCAGGTAACTCGTAGTAGCCTGTAGGTGCCTCGGTGCCCACCCAATTCGCCTTGGAGGAGTGGGCTCCAACAAAAATGGGATTCCTAGAGTCTCTTTGCCAAGCTGTTGATCCCATGCAGTTCTCACGAATCACGTAAAGTACGGAGTAGGACTGCTGACGGACCCCATCTGTCACCCCATAATTGCACCAACAAGCACCAGTTTCCACTGGCGCAGAGGCAATTGCCTCTACGGAGCAGGCTCTCAATGAGCACAAAATTGGGTCGTCAGGATTGTCAGAGCGGCCTTTTTCTGAATATGGGGCCAATAGTCAATGCAGCAACGCCATCGATACAACCATGTTGCCCGGCGGCGCAGACAGGCGTCGTCGAAGAGCTGCATGTCTCGCCGCAGAAGCTTCAGCGGGTGCATATTACAACTAGTTAGTCGCGGTACAGTGCCAGTGCCTTCCAAGGCAAGCTGATGAGGCCTAGAATTGCTCCAGTGACAGCGGGCATGGTGCCCGTCTCCTGAGTTACTGCCGTAGCGTAGGCAGCCACGATACAAACTGGCTCAGAGGAAGACGAAAATGCCTACATAGCAAACTTGCCAGCCAGATGGATGTGTGGGCTCCTATTTCAGGGCAGTGGCGCACGATGATCTCGGGGTCAGCAGCCACACCTAGTTGGCGGATGCTCGGAAGTGGCTTCCGAGGTAGTTAGAATTAGGCCACCATGCTGACCTGATTAGTTCAAATAGTTGACAGAGGGGGCGATTCCTACTTATTATATCGCTACTGTAGTCTACTAGTTTGTATCAGCAAAGGCCGGGCGGTTTATAACATCATGTACGGATAGTTTCTACCGAGTGCTCCGCTACCCACGAATATCGGAGCTTACCCTTTCTGGCTTTTCAGATCTAGCATGGCATGGTCGTAAAAGCTACGGTCAAAATTAGGTCATAATCTAGCAATTGGACAAGCCTATTATATATTTAGGCTACTGATCTAAAATAGTCACTCCGCAAACTAATCCGCAGTGGGCTTTAGTTCACGACCAAGAGGCACGTCGGGCAGAAGCCGGAGCAAGAGATGAATCGAATGACTTTGGCTGGTTTTGAGCGTCAACTCTACTCAGATTCCATGTGTGCATAGAATTTGTGCGCCTAATAAGTTGAAACAGCACTCACTGTTCTGTGTATCAGCAGTCGGGTTGCGCGACTAATTTACCATGTCATCAACGCCGCGTCGCACAATCCTATGATCAAGGGGATAAGTGTATTATTACTGGCGATGCCCCTGTCTTCCAGCCGAGATTCAATTCAGCCCAGCCCCGGCCAGCCCTGGCCTCATACGTGTCTCCGATCGTCCCTCTGGGCCCCCACTGGGGCGTTGCTTCTTGTAATCTGTACTTCGTACTCGGTACAGATTGTAATTTCGGTTTGCCAGTAGCAACGTCGTGCGGGTAGTTACTCGATAGCCAGATTCTCCCTTGCTGCAGTCTCCATTTAGAACAATCTAATACGCGGGACGTCATCTGTGAAAGGGTCGCCGCAACGTCATGATACGAGGCTGTCAGGAATCTCCACTGAAAAATTGTCGAGGAATAATAAATGGCCGTCTTCGGAAGATTGTGTTTGCCACGCTGTGCTGCATCCTCGGCGCCGCAAAGAAAACGAATGCAGCAAACATTGATCCCGTGGCATATCCCCCTTGTCAGCGCAGCGGCGGGCCGCAAGCAAGCAAAACCTCACGGTATCGCCGAGGCCTTCTCTCTCGTCTGCGGTCCCCGGTCTCCTTGGTTGCTTAAGTACCGGTATGATGCATCTTTTTAACTTTTTGCACGACGACGACCTCGCCGCTATCAAGCTCCTTATGAACAAGTACATTGACCGCAATTAGCAGCGTGTAACTTACTGTTGGTAACTATATTGGTCGGTGACATTCATGTTGGTGCATTTTGCCTGTGCCTAGTCCACTGACACGCCGCCAATCGGTACGGATACTTGAGGGAGATTTAAATATGCCTTTCCGCTAGTTAAATAGGGGCAAAGGTGTGATTGGACAATTTGTGGCGTTGCTATCAAAAAGATGCCCAACTAAAGGGGTGCAAAGGTTCTACTTGCGCAAAGAAAATGAGAGAATCGGAGAAAAGTCAGTAGAAAGAAAAGAAAACTGAATGAAACAAGGTCAATGATGAGATTGAGTAGATATTACTAGAATAAGCTTTCCAGATTCAACCAACTAGTTAGCGGCGTCTCCCATCACCCACTTACAAGGCTGCTTGCCCCTATCCATATCCACTCAAAGGCCCAGACCGACTAATATCGCATCAAATTTTAATCTCACAGATCTCTGAGATGTAACTCCTTTTCTGTTTCTGATCAGGACGCTGCTGGTCTGAATATCACATTGTTAGGTAGAAGACTAGCTAGCGCTTCTCAACTTCACTAGACGTACCTGTGTCCTCTGTAACGCGACGACGTTTATTAAAAAAAACGAGCAATAGATTTGCACCCAGCTGAAGCCATGACGGTCAACAGTATTAGTCCCTCCCCGAGGCCTGCCTCGGCAAGTCTCATCAGCAACTCCAACGCGTCTATTTTGGCGTACTGCGTCGCCTCTATTAGCATGACGGCAGTCAACAAGTACATATTCTCAGGCGGATCATGGAATCTCACCTTTTTCTGCCTCACGGTTCAAGTAAGTTCCCTGTTAAAGTCGTTCCGACTTGCTGGAGCCTTGTTGCTAAAGCTTGCATGAGTAGTCCGTCGTCTGCCTGGCTGCTGTGCTCATCGGCAAGCGCTTCGGAATGGTCACTACACTGGGAGCCTACGACTCTCTCAAAGCCAGAAAATGTATGTTCTTCAAACGCGATAACCTCGATGCGCCGCGTTGCTGACTAGACACCCCCCCTCCCCTTTCAGGGTTCCCACTGTCTGTGCTGCTCGTCGGCATGATTTATTCCGGCGCCAAATCGCTCCAGTATCTCAGCGTTCCCGTGTATACAATCTTTAAGAACCTGACCATCATCGTCATTGCGTATGGCGAAAACGTCTTCTTCGGCACCAAAGTCTCGCGCCTCATCCTCGTCTCCTTTGGCTTGATGGTGCTCAGCTCAGTCATTGCTGCTTGGGCAGATATTCAAGCGGCGATCAACGGCTTGCACTCTGTTGACACGTCGGCTGCCACGGCGCAGCTGGCGGCTGGCTACACGTGGATGGGCATCAACGTCTTCTGCACCTCGGCCTTTTTGATCGGCTCGCGCAAGGTCATGAAGGCATTCAACTTTAGCGACGTCGACAGTGAGTCAATTTTGAAAATATCGGGTTTCAAATCCCACGTTAACAGCTGCGTAGCCATGTTTTACAACAACCTACTTTCTATCCCGGTTCTCGTCCTGGCATCCTTGTTTCTGGAGGACTGGTCGAGCGAAAACGTCACCAGAAACTTTCCACCAGAGACTCGCACGGTTCTCATCATCAGCATGATTTACTCTGGTCTTGGTACCATTTTCATTTCCTACACGACTGCCTGGTGCATCCGTGTCACCTCCTCGACGACGTATTCCATGGTTGGTGCTCTCAACAAGCTACCCCTGGCCGTCACGGGTTTTCTGTTTTTCGGCGCGCCCGTCACTTTGGGTAGCGTTTCCGCTGTTTTCATTGCGTTTGTCAGTGGCATCGTATATGCGTGGGCAAAAGTGGTGCAGAGTGAAAAGGCCAAATTAGCCCTTCCAACGACGAACATGACGGCCGAAAAGGATATGAAAGTTTGAGTTTGGGGGGAATGATAATGCCTGGAATATCAAAATAGATTCGAAATTCGTGTATTATAGTAATAGAGATTAAAAGTTTTCGTGTTATGTGGCAACATTGTTATGATTAGACAAAACTCGGCTCGTCTAGGTACGGGGGTGATGATAAAAAAAAACGTCGATCAAGAGTCGCAAGGAATATTCTTAAAATAAAGACAATAAATAAGCTTAACGGTATAAGGTTAGAGAAATACGGGGAAATTGAAGTTGATGGTAAAAGAAAAGTAAAGAGAAAAGTAAAGATTAGATTGATGACAAGCTTATGAAAAAAGTTTTCCGTCACCCACTTGCTGAGAGTTCATCTCCCAGCATCGCGGCCCACTTGCACATTGAGGATCTGTGAATGCCCTCACATCGGCCAACGATGGATGATTTCGCCTGCCACTACTTAAAACCAAGTCTGCGACTTGGTAATAGCATTAAAGACTAAAGAGATGAGAAATACTTTGATCTGGTCTAGATGATATCCTGAAAAGAATTCCCAACTCATTTCCCCATATGGGTGTGGAGAAGGTGATGTAAACGCGCCTTCTCGGTGGTTTCATGTGTCAAATGCAAAGATTTTCTGTCTATTTTATGCCTCGCTTCTCTCATTGCTTCTCCTTTGGTTGACCAACAAGAACAATTCACACAATGGCGGCAGACTATGAGCACCTGCGACGCTGTCTCGTGCGGCGGCGAGGATGCGCTGCGCAAGATGTGTGATGGCATGTACCAATGCATCAGGCCCGATGGGGCGTGGATAGCACTGAGTTTCTCGGCTGACCGGTTCCGGCTGAGCAATCTGCCGTTTGAGGTCGAGGTGCTATCCAAGATACCGACGCCAAAGTCGATAGCGACAGATCCAGACGTCTTTTACTGGTGCTACTGCCTGAGACCTAGGTAAATGTCGCTCGCTTTTACGAGGGCGGTCCCATCACACCATCGAAGCCAAGGGCAAACACACAGGGCAGAATTGTGAGACATTATCAGAAGGACTGTGTATATGCATCGTCACGTCACATAGCGGCCGGTAAGCGTATGCCGTCTCGTCAATGTACAAATTTGCGGCCTGACCTCTAACTACAAGGCGCCAAACAACCGATTCTTACTCGCACTGGCGGTCCCATTTGTCGTCTGGTTGCCATGTACCAACCCATCACCCTCGCTGGCCATCCTCGTCCAAGAACTCTCCAAGGCGTGCACGCTGACGCTGACATTGGCACCATTGGGCATATCGGTCGTGCCCAGAACCATCAAAGTGAGTGGCTGCGTCGCAAAATACGTGACCGTCGCACTCTCGATCCCGCCGTCGAGAAATATCTCGAGAACGGATCGGTCAATGATGCCGCTCATGCGCCACGAATCTCCGTCAATTAGGCTATTTGTCGAGAATTTGTCGGTGAAAAAGACATTATCAAAGCCCTTGGCGCCGCTGCGGTCTATGAAGAACGGGGTGTCACCGCCGAGGTAGTAGCCGCCGCGCACAAACTCGCCCGTCTGAGGCGCAATGAATGTAAAATTGAGCGTTGCTGACTGGGAAATTCCGGTTTGAGGGAGACCCGTGATATTCGCCTCCCAGTAGAGCGCGTTTGAGTTAACACTAGCAAAGTCAACGGTGAGGCTGCCATTGACCAGGCTCATGTTGCTAGCCAGCTGCGGGCCCATGACTGGTTCCAAATTGTACGGTTCCGTCACAAGCTTCCAGCCGATCCTCTTTGCTTTTGTCAAATAGGAGCGACGAGGAACCGTCATGGCGCTCCGCCAGCCCTCCTCGCCAGTAGGCACTGCCTGCGTGTACTGCCAGTTTGAGGCCCAGCCCAGGTAGATGGGGAGCTCATCTTGGGCCATGGTGTAAAAGAACTGGCCAGCATAGTTGTCTTTGCCAAAATCCGCGATCCGAGCAGCATTGTCGACGGCCTCAAAATGCGTACCGTTGAAGTGGCCGGGATAATACTGAGCGACGGAGCCACCGAGCGGCGCTCCTGGATTCACGCTAATAGCTAGCAGCCACATGTCGTCGTGCTTGTTGCCATCTGAATCCAGGTATGGCATTTGCACAAGGTTTGGGCATTCCCATTGCAGGGTCAGGAGACCAGTGTGGGAAAAGTTGCTAGCATGCGTCCACTCCTTGAGATTTGGAGAGGTGAAGATGCCGATTTCGTAGTCTTGGGCGTAGGCAATGACCAGCACCCAGTGGTCCTTGTACCAGATGACCTTTGGATCGCGAAACTGCGAAGAGTCACTCGGGATGACTGGATTACCTTGATACGGCGTGAATGTGTATCCATTGTCATGAGAGTATGCAATAGCCTGGGTTTGAGGCCCAGGACTCCCGTCTTCGCCATACTCGGCTAGCGTCTGCTGCTGTTAGAAGCTGCGCAATAGCATCTATCGATATTAACGAACGAAGAAAACTCACGTAGATTGCGACGACGCCGTTCTTTTGGTTCGGGAAGAATCCGGACGTGTTATTGGGGTCAGTAACGGCACTGCCAGAGAAGATGTACTGAGTCTTTCTAGGAGGAAACAGTGCAATGGGCTGGTTTACCCAGTGGTAGAGGTCCTCTGAAGTGGCATGGCCCCAGTGCTGATTTCCAGCAACAATGCCGGTGGGGTTGTACTGATAGTAGAGGTGCCATATACCTAGTTCATCTCTAAACATGCCGTTGGGATCATTCATGAAATGCTTGGGTGGAGAAAAGTGAATTTGTGGACGATAGCGGCCGCCATAGTCGCCGACGATGGGCACACCGGTGGGCACATTGGGGTCGACATAGGTCGATACAGAGGAGTTGTTCGAGGTCAATGTGGTATTGGAAGCGAGACAGACATTAACGAGGCTCAAGGTGCCGACCAGCGAGATGGACCGCAACCAATGCATGATGGAAGCGAGGAGAGACGCAGTGAAGCAGGGTTCAAAGTTGGAAAGTGAAGAAAGTGAGGAAACATGTTTCGAATGAGGAGTGGCTTCGAGAAGCTTTTAAGCATGAAATATGCCCGACTTGTAGGCTCGGCAAAAGGTGAATTGGCGGAGTTGAGACGAGAAAAGCTGGGGAACGGTGACTGCCGGAGGTTGCCCCACGATCGGGTCGCCTGACGGTGGTTGACTGGTAACTACTTAACTAGTTTGGTGATGTCGGGCCGACAAGATTCGGAAAGTTGGGTGGCGAGTCAGTGGGCGCAGCCGTCGGTAAAAACGCCAATTTTTTTATTAGTATTATTAGGAACGGGGTCAATTGAACGATTGGTCAGGTCTAAGGTATGCTAAGCGGTGGCATGATATGAGGTGCATGACACGATGATAGTGACTACCGAAAACGGGTGATGCCCAGCTACCGTTTGATTGGCATGATGACGAGGCCGAACGAGGGGTGAGGAGAAAAGCGGGCACCACAACCCAAAATGTAGTCAGAAGAGGCGAAGAAAAGAAAACGAAGAGGCATTGTTTACAGGTGTGAGTTTTTTTCTTCTTCTTCATAATCCAGACTGCCTTGCGTGGCCTGTTGTGGTGTGCCGCCAGCGTCAAGTTCGCAGTATCATGACCTAACCTGGAGGGGTATGGTGACGTCTCTTGACAGCCAACACTGGCACCCCAGATACGGACAATGAATCACCTCACGGCATCAATTCTTTGTCAGGGTCCTAGTTAGCGACTTACAATGACGGCATCGGAGCATTCATTCGGCCTGGCTTGAAAAACGAAACCATGTGGTGACGGTCCCTTGCATGGGATGCGCGCGCGTCACTGCATTTGTTGCCCCGTCAACCAGCTAGCTCCCGCCACTTTTGTCCGCAAACCAAACAAAGGACAGGCAAACGGGGCAGTGCCTTTGAGTGTGAGTGCGTGTGTAATGTGATATCAACACCAGTCTCATCTCATCGTCTGCAGCTGTCAATCCTGATGTTTACATGTCATTTCTTTTTTCGTTGATGCTTTTTCTCTCGCGAGACTGGTTCTCGTTGCATTTTCTCATTGACTCTTGACTCAATCATCCAACTAGTCCTCCCTCATCCAACCAACCAACTATTACCACCGTTTGTCCATTCCGCCGCCCCTCCACCAGCTGTCTTGGCTGAGCCGCATCAACATTCCAGACACAACGAGCTCAAACAAGCTCCAGCTCAGTCAACACAATGGATCGCCCAAATACCCCGTCTCGGCCGCCCGACTACAGCTTTCACACTTACGACGACGACCATGATACACCCAACGGCACCAACTCAGCGGCCGTCAGACTATTGACCTCGGTGGAATCTCCCATGGACGAGTTCAGACAGTATGTACCCCAGAACCGCGCAACTACCTGCCTTCCATCACAATCGTCGCGTTGTCCCTCGCAATTTTGGCCGGCAACCAGGCAGAAATCAGTCACAGTTCCATCCAATGATTTCCTGCGGCAAGATCAAGACTCGCGCTGTATGACGCTCGCAAACCAGTCACTTCCGCAATCACAGCCCAAACCCCAGATTCCGCCCTTGTCCAAACTTCCCATCAGACCAAATGCTGCAAAGCTGCAAAAGAAACGAAATCTCAACACCTCCAACACACAATTGCCCGCCTTCAAGTTGCCTGCAAAGCTGCTACAGGCTCTCCCGAAGCTGCCGAATGAGCCAAGCGAGCGCTTCCAGCTCCAACAGACTTGCCATTTCTCTGCACCGTCGTCGCAGGCTTTTTCCAAAAAACAAGATTCTTCAGTCATGAACTCAGCGCCAAAGCTCCAGCGAGCTGATGGCGATGCGACCTTGCAACCACCCGCTTTGCCAAGTAGCAGAGGCACTCCCGTCTTCAAGTCACTATCATACTCTTCATCAGCCACAAATTGGCGCTTACAATACTTTGATTCTAGTACTTTCAGCGATACTTCAGCTCGAAAATCGTATCACGCATATCAGCCCAGTGTCACATCGTCTCCATCTCGAGAAAGCTCAATCAAGGACGCATCGCGAGCTATGCCTCCCCCGGACTCAACATACGTGCCTTTTGCCAATAGAGACGCCGGGTCGCCGCAGAGACCATGGACTCCCTCATCAAGAGTCTCCGAGTTTTCACGTCCGCCGCCCACCAATCTCTCATTCGAGCCCTCCGACTTGAACGGTAGCCCGCGACCAGGCACACCATCCTCCAAATATGGCGGCAGTCCAAGACGTCCGCTACCTCCTGCCCCTCTCTTTTCCAACTCAACTCGCGACTCGCAAGCCTTTGCCGACGACGCCACAGTAAATATTCCACTAGACGGCGACGATGTCTTTGGCCCCGGCTCCGACCTCAGCGACTCGCGTCCTCTCCCGACAACTCGCGACTCTTTTCACTCAGAGTCTCAAGATACTCTCGATGGAGGGGATGAGGAGGACTTCGAAAAAGTTGAACGCTATGGACCTGCGCCCGACGGTGCCCAGGAGCGACGAGGTGTTCGCGCCCCTCAAATGTCGCGAAAGGAAGTCCAGCTCATCAACGGTGAGCTGGTTCTCGAGTGCAAAATTCCCACGATTCTGTACAGTTTTTTGCCGCGCCGTGACGAGGTCGAATTCACTCATATGAGATATACCGCCGTCACTTGCGACCCTGATGACTTTGTTGAGAGAGGATACCATCTCAGACAATCCATCGGCCGAACTACTCGAGAAACAGAACTCTTCATTTGCATTACCATGTACAACGAGGACGAAATCTGCTTCACACGTACCATGCACGCTGTCATGAAGAATATTTCACATTTTTGCTCCCGATCTCGTTCGCGAACTTGGGGCGAGACTGGCTGGCACAAGATTGTCGTCTGCATAATTTGCGATGGTCGCCCCAAAATCCACCCCCGTACACTTGATGCCCTTGCTGCAATGGGTGTCTTCCAACACGGTATCGCCAAGAACTTTGTCAACAACCGCGCCGTCCAAGCTCATGTTTACGAGTACACCACTCAGGTGTCTCTTGACTCGGATCTCAAGTTCAAGGGTGCTGAGAAGGGCATTGTCCCTTGCCAGATGATTTTCTGTCTGAAGGAAAAGAACCGTGGCAAGCTCAACTCTCACAGATGGTTCTTCAACGCCTTTGGCCGGGCACTTAACCCCAATATCTGCATTTTGCTCGACGTTGGTACCCGCCCTGGCGGAAATTCCCTCTACCACCTTTGGAAGGCCTTTGATACCGACTCTAACGTGGCCGGTGCATGTGGTGAGATCAAGGCCATGAAGGGAAAGTACGGCTCCAGTCTCCTCAACCCTCTCGTTGCTTCTCAGAACTTTGAGTACAAAATGTCCAACATTCTGGACAAGCCTCTCGAGTCCGTTTTTGGCTATATCACTGTGCTCCCCGGTGCACTCAGCGCCTACCGATATCACGCTCTGCAAAATGATGAGCATGGGCACGGCCCCCTTAGCCAATACTTCAAGGGCGAGACACTTCACGGCCAACATGCAGATGTTTTCACTGCCAACATGTATCTCGCCGAGGATCGTATCCTCTGCTGGGAGCTGGTTGCCAAGAGAGGCGAGCGTTGGGTTCTGAAATACGTCAAGGGCTGCACTGGTGAAACCGATGTTCCAGGTAGGCCATAATTTCTTTCTTTCTGAGACGTCATTGCTAACCCTATCCAGATTCTGTTCCCGAATTCATCTCCCAACGTCGGCGATGGCTCAACGGTGCATTCTTTGCTGCTGTATACTCTCTCGTCAACTTCAGACAGATTATTGCCACTGATCATACCATTGCGCGCAAGATCCTCCTCTACACGGAATTCGTCTACCAGGGCTGCCAGCTCATGTTCACCTACTTTTCTCTCGCCAACTTTTACTTGACTTTCTTCTTTGTCGCCGGCGGTCTAACGGAAAAGCAAGTTGATCCCTTTGGCCACAACATAGGAACTGTCATCTTCATCATTCTGCGATACACGTGTGTTTTACTGATTGCTACACAATTTATCCTGTCCCTCGGAAACAGACCGCAGGGTGCGAAGAAAATGTATCTGGCCAGCATGATCATCTACGCCATCATTATGGCGTATACTACATTTGCAGTCCTCTACATTGTAATACGCCAGCTGACGGACAAGACGAATTTACACAAATTCAATATCGGCAACAATGTTTTTACCAATTTGATCGTGTCGCTCACCTCGACAGTTGGTCTATATATTTTGATGTCAATAGTGTACCTGGATCCTTGGCACATGATGACCTCCTCCCTGCAATACTTTATGCTTTTGCCCAGCTACATTTGCACGCTGCAAGTGTATGCTTTTTGCAATACGCACGACATCACATGGGGTACCAAGGGTGACAACGTTATCAAGACTGATCTCGGTGGCGCGGTTGGAAAGGGCCAGACGGTCGAGCTAGAGATGCCCAGCGAGCAGCTGGATATCGACAGCGGCTATGATGAGGCGCTGCGCAACCTTCGTGATCGTGTCGTCGTTTCCAAACCTGGCATCAGCGAGTCGCAACTTCAGGAGGACTACTACAAGAGCGTGCGTACCTATATGGTTGTAACGTGGATGGTAGCCAACGGTATCCTTGCCATGGCCGTGTCGGAAATCTACAGCAACAAGGGCATTGGCGACAACTTTTACCTGCGCTTCATCCTGTGGAGCGTCGCGGCCCTTGCTGTGTTCCGCGCTATTGGCTCCACCACATTTGCCATAATCAACCTCGTCAACATGATTGTTGAAGGCAGAATGCGGATGAACCTCAAGACACCTAAGTGGATGGGCGGCTGGGGCGAAAAGATGAGCGAAGCAGCGAGTAGCATCGGCAGCAGCATCGGCAGCAGCGTCAGCAGCGTCGGCAGCAGCTTGAAGCGTTGAGTGGGGGGTAGTTGCCACATTGTACTGACACGCAGCTTCTACCTATTTATCTGTTATATATCCATTGATCACCGATCGTTGTGATTGAGAGAGCTTGTTTGTGATTTACAGGGCTGGTGTTTTTTGAGAAGTTTCTGCTGCATTTGTTTACTTAATTTCTTTGCGGTGTGGAAGTTGAGTTGTACATGTTGGACGACGAGAACCTCGTTAAAAAAAATCTGGGTGATAAAGAAGATTTTCCGAGGGTTTAATGTAGGAAATGAGCTTTTGAATGAAAAAATTGCATGACCCATTTTGGACAAGTTGACATGTTATGCAACCATTGACATCTTGAAACCTTTTTTTGATAAAATTATTTAACTTTTCTGCTAGATAAAATGCAAAAATGGAAGGAGTGAAGAGTGAAACAAAATCATCATATACATGTATGCGCCCGACCGACTGTTATCGTTGCTCTTTGAGGTTTCAATCTCTATATAAACAACAAGTTGAAAAAAGAAAAAAACGTGCATAAATGCAACTTGACCAACGTCAGCATGCCATGTCATTTCCCAAACACAACACGCACACAGAAGGAAATAAGAAGAATAAGAATAAGAAGAATATAATTCTTTTACTCTTCCTCCTCATCCTCTTCCGCCACGTCATCGTGAAAATTCGTCCCGTCCGTCGTCGCCTTGATCACACCGCCACGTATGCACCAATCGCCAAACCTTTCCCCCTGTTCCCTCTCCTTTGCATAGCGCCGCAGCAAGCCCTTCATAATGTCGAGGATCTCAGGCTCCTTGATGCTTGAGCGGTACAGCTTATTGAGGCGCTGCCCGTGGTAGCCGCCGCCGAGGTACATGTTGTACGCGCCAAAGGCCTTGCCGACAAAGGCGACCTCGGCGAGCCAGGGCCGCGCGCAGCCGTTGGGGCAGCCCGTCATGCGCATGACGATGGAGTCTTGGCGGAGGCCGGCGTCGGCGAGGCAGTCCTCGAGCTTGGTGATGAGCACGGGCAGGTAGCGCTCCGACTCGGCCATGGCGAGGCCGCAGGTGGGGAAGGCGACGCAGGCCGAGGAGCTGAGGCGGAGGCCGGAAAAGTGCACATTGTCGAGGGCGTACTTCTTCATGAGGAGCTTGATGGCGGCGAGGTCGTCGTCGTGCACGTTGCTGAGGATGAGGTGCTGGTTGCCGGTGAGGCGGAACTCGCCCTTGTGGACCTTGGCAATGGCGCGCAGGCCCGTCTTCATCTGGAACGAGGGCGTGTCCTCGATGCGCCCGTTTTCGATGAAAAAGGTAAAGTGGTTCAGGCCCGTCTCGTCCTTGACCCAGCCAAACGTGTCGACGTTGGACTGGAACTCAAACGGCCTGGCGGGCTGGAACGTGGACCCCCAGAGATCCTCCACCTTGCCGCGGAAGACGTCGACGCCCATGTCGTCAATGGTGTACTTGAGACGCGCGTGCTTGCGGTTCTTGCGGTCGCCATGGTCGCGCTGCACGAGCATAATCTTTTCGCAGGCAATGTGCACGTCGGCGGCCGCGACGTAGCCAAACATGCGGCCCGTCTGCGGGTACGTCTTCTTGTTGTTGTGCGTAGCGCCCATGCCGCCGCCGGCCAGCACGTTGAAGCCCTCGAGGTTGCCGTCTGCGCCCTTGATGGCAATCAACCCAATGTCGTGCGCGTAGACGTCGGTGTCGTTGTGAGGAGGGATGGCAATGGTGATTTTAAACTTGCGTGGGAGATAGGTCGGTCCGTACAGGGGCTCAAAGTCTTGGACGGCCTCGCCGGCGACCTGCGTCTTCTTCTTCTTGTCGTCGCCGTCATCTTCCGTCAGCCAAATCTCGTGGTAGGCGTTTGTCGACGGCAGCAGGTGGTCGCTGATTTTCTGGGAGCACGCGTAGACCTGGCGGTGGTACTTGGACTGCGTGGGCAGCGAGCTGCACATGACGTTGCGGTTGACGTCGCCGCAGGCGGCAATCGTCGTCATGAGCGCGCGGTTGATGGCCTGCATGGCGGGCTTGAGCTTGCCCTTGACGACGCCGTGAAACTGAAACGTCTGACGCGTCGTCAGCTTCATCGTTTCGTTGCCGAGCTCGTTGGCGATGTCGTCCATCTGCACCCACTGCCGCGGGGTCGAGACGCCGCCCGGCAAGCGGCATCGGATCATGAAGGAGTAGGCGGGCTCGAGACCCTGCGCTTTGCGCTCGTCGCGCACGTCACGGTCGTCCTGCATGTAGGTGCCGTGGAACTTGGTGAGCTGCTGGTCGGCGGCCGAAATGGCGGCCGTGGATGTGTCGGCGAGGCCCTCGAGGATGGTGCCGCGGAGGAAGTTGGAGGCCAGCTTGATGTCCTCGTTGGTGATGGGCGGAGGCTCGTCTGGGAGGCCGGAGACGTTGTCGACGCCGAGGGCCTGCCAGATCTTGGGCTCCCACTCGGCGTAGCCCGTCTGGTAGCCGTCGGGATCCTGGTCGTCGCCGAGGCCGATATCAGCGAGGCGCTTGCCGCCGAGGTTGGTCAGGACGCGGTCTAGGTCCTTGGCTGGCTTGTTGTAGTAGATATTGTCTTCCTTGCGGGGCCAGTAGTGGCTATCGCCAAGGCCAAAGAGGGAGTAATTGACAGTGGCCAGGTCAAGATCGGTGTTGTCCTTGATTGCCTCCCAGAAAGCGAGACCGTTTTGAGGAAACTCTCCTTGTCCAGCCGTCGAGGTGAGAAAGACAATGTTCTCTTCGGTAGCAAGGTCCTCGAGGGGGTAGTCCTCCATGGCAAAAACCGTCGTCTTCAGACCTCGAGCGCGGCCTCGGTTACCAAGCCTCTTGGCCAGAGACGTCGCGTTGCCGTTGTCCGAGGCGTAGAGAATGGTGAGAGGGGCTCCCAGCAGACCCTCGAGCAGCTGGTTGTATGCGTCCTTGGCCTTGCGCTTCTGCTGCGCGCGCACCTCGGTACCATAGTCCTGGGCCAGACTGGCTGCGAACTGGGGCTCCTTGTTCATGAGCTGGGTAAGTTGGTTGTCGCGCGCAAGAAACGTCTTGAGCTCCTTCTTGATCAGCTCCGAGTCGAGTGCAAAATTGGGCTCACCCTTTGTCTCGTTATTGGGGTTCCATCGGTACAGGGGCCAGTAGCCGGCGTCGACGGCCTTTTTGGTCTCCTGCAAGACAGTGAGGGGCGAGTCAGACTCGCCAAAGTAGGGTAGGTAGGCCAGAACGACAGAGGGGCCGTCAAACTTGTCCGCCTCGAGCATGGCCTGAAGGACCTGGGTATAAGAGCTGTAGACGGCAGTCGAGGCGACGTAGACGTTGCCAAAGTTCATGGCGTAGAGACCAATATCCTTCTTTCGGCGGTTGGCGTCGGCGTTGGACTTTTCAGAGTAGGGGGTGGAGTCGATGATGAGCATGTTGATGTTTTCGCCAGAGGCGAGGACGTGGTGCACGCCAGAGTTGCCGAGGTCGTAGGACCAGGCGTCGGAGCCAACGAGCCACAGAGACTCCTTGCGGAAGAGACCCTGCTTTTTGAGCAGCTTCTGAGCGATGGGCGAGCCGTCAGTCTGCAGGCGCGAGATGACGTCGTCGGCAATCTCGGTCGACTTTGACAGATCGTCCGCGACAACAGCCCACTTGGCAAGCCAGTTCTTGGGGCCGTCGGTGATGAAGTCGCTGCTCTTGGCGGCCGCCTTGACCTCGCTCACAAAGTGTTTACGCAGGTGCTTGCGGGCAATCAGCGAACCGAAGCCAAACTCGGGGGTGGCGGCGACGGTGGACGAGAGGCCCGTGTTTTGGGACCGCAGCGCATTGGCAATGTAGGTGCGCTTGCCAAAGAGCTGGTCGAGAATCTTGGAATAGGCCGTCTCGAGCGCAGGCACGGACAGGGCATGGTCGCCGCGCTGAGCGGCGGATGGGGCATCGCGGACGCCGACCTCGAGGTTCTGGAGGGGCGCGTCGGAGGTGAGATTCTGGAGGATGCCGCGGAGGGCCTGGTCAGCGGCCTCTGCGGCAATGTAGCCGAGCTGGTGGCCGACAATAGTCTCGACGCCGCCGGGCCCGCTCTTGACGGAGGAGACGACGTCGATGAGTAGCGGACCCCATTTGGTGGTCCTGCGATGAATTTGCTCGAGGACAGCGATGCGCCTGACGGTTGCGGGCAGGGCGTCGACAAGCTTGGAGCCGAGCCAGGGCCGGTAGAGGCGCGGTGTGACGATGCCGGTGCGGGCAAAAATCTCATCGGGCTTGGCATCGTCGATGACCTGCGCAAAGGTGGCCGTGTCGGCGCCAAAGACGAAAAGGCAGTTGGCGGCGTCGTCGGAGCCGGTGTACTCGAACGCGCTGTACTGGCGGCCGACGGCAGAGTAGAGGCTCGCCCAGATGCGGGTGGCGCAGGTGTAAATGTCCTCGGAGGTGACCGGGGGCGGGGCAGACTCGACGGTGGTGGCGACGGAGGAGGCAGCGCCGGGGCTGCCGGGCTCGCTGGGCTGGCTCGACTTGACAGACGTGCCGGCCGAGGTGAGCTTGGAGGCGTCGACGACGCTCGGGTGCGGACGCAAGTTGGCGACGCCGCCGGCGCCGGAATTGAGGCTCACATCGGGATGGTCCGACGAGACGGCGACGTGGCCGTCGTCGGCGTACAAGCCGCTAGCCGGAACGGAGCCGGACTGGAAGCGGCGCACGCTGTCAAGGTCGAGCAGGTTGGCGACGACGGCGGGATCCTCGACGGCAATGGGAGCGTCGCGGGCCGAGGTCTCGGGGGCGAAGAAGTGGACGACGCCCTTGCCGGTGCGGACGGCGAGGGCGTGGGCGGTGATGGCCATGTCCTGAGCATCTTGGAGGGCCTCGGACTGGACAAAGGTCCAGCCGGCGTTGCGGATGGCGGTGATGACCGAATAGTCGGCGGCGCGGCGGGGCTGCTGCAGGGCGATGTGCAGGACGACGGGGTAGTCGGCCAGCTTATAAAGGTGGGTTACGCCGGGCAGCAGCACCGAGGAGGGCGCGGTGACGGAGACGAGCTTGCCGGCACGGATCGGGGAAAAGACGGAGAGCAGCGGGTCAGCATTGTGGCGGACTGGGAGGATCTGTGAGAGGGGGAGGGTTAGTGATGCAATTCAAAGCGAGTATGATTCAATTGAGGGGGTAAGAGGGTATGAGACCGAATGCCAGATGGGTTGGTTCGGGTCATCGGGTGACGTGCTTCGGGTCGTCGTGCACGCTTTGAAAGCAGGTGAAAAAAAGGTTGTGGTGGGCAAACGCAGGACTTACATGGGGGACAGCGCCAGCGCCGGCAGCGACGAGGCTACGGTCCTTGCGGGTAGCATATCGCTTGAGATGGGTAGAAAACTCGGAATCGGATGCTAGAGAGGGCTGTACAGAGACGACGACGTCGGAGGCGAGATAGGCGATTCTGGCGACTATGTGGTTTTGTTAGCATGTTGGTGTTGCGTTTGCTGGTTGGGGGTGTGCGCTGGAGCAAACGACGTACCGGCCTCTTCTGGCGTGCGCACCTTGTGCTGAGCAGCCTCCATGGTTGCAGTGTGCTTGTCCCTCGGTGACGAGAGGGCAGCAACACGACAATTGTGGAAGAATGGGAAGCAAAAAGGAGCAAAGGGGAAAAAAAAAAAGAAAAGGCAGAGGAGGAAAGATTAAAGAAGAGAAAGAAAAAATAGGGGACTGGTCATGGGAAAATCAGACTTTCTGGAGCGGACGGCTGGCACATGGCGAGCGAGGGAGCGAGCCCGCTTGAAGGCTTGATGGCCTCTGGCTTGCTGCGCTTGCTTGTGCTGTGTGTGTGGTTGCAATTGCTGGGGGAGTTTGCTGTGGTGGAGACACACTGGAGAGGAGACCAAAGAGAAGGCAGATTCCTCCCGCAAAGCAATGGGAAATGCACCGCCGAAACCGCCCATGACAGTACAAAAGTAGAAGCACTAAATTCAGTCGTCGCCGCATGTGGATCCCCTCCAGAACATCGTCGCCCAGTAGCCCTCGAGATAAATGCCCATTCCCCGCAGGTCAGCCAGTTTTCTCTGGATTGCGTGATTGCCTAGTGTATTGTACGTGCTTTTTCTTGCCTTGCCAACTAACAAACTAGTTCGTCGACAACACACGACACGGCTAAGCATCGTTCCGGCTGCCTTGACATGTATAAAAAATACAGTTTGTTCTTTTTTCTGCGTAGTTTACAACTGTTGCCATCATCCAAGTTACTGATGGTATTGGCTCCGCCCTCCATCGTCCAACGTAGATCGTACATTGCCGCTTTTGGATTATAAATGGCGCCCCGTCATTCGCCAACCACAAATCGCCCGTCAACCACAACCAACTCCAAATAAAATATGCTTCCTTTTATACTCTCGGCTCTAGCAGTTGCAAGATAAAGTAAAAGAATAAGAGACTCGCTATTGATGGAAATCTTACACCAAACATCATCAAATAATATCCATCAACTCTATTCTGTCCCGACTCTGCTCCCCTCCGCCCCCGTCAATACACCTTCCCACCCCGACTTCCGGCATGGTCTCAACCACCGACGAACCGAGAAAATAACCTCTCAGCCCATCACCAAAAATTCCATTCCATCTCTCTCCGAACGCCGGCAAGATCCACCACAGCCCCCAATATCCTCATCACCAGTGCACCACATCCAATCCTGTCCGCCACTTTGCTGCGAGCGCATTTTCCCCCAACATGTCGACTCCCAGGGTCGTAATGGCGTCATCTAACCCTGGTTCGCCTTCGTGTCATTCATTGTCTTACCAGTAGGACCGACAGAAGTGCTCCAAACAACAACGGTAACTTGACCCACATTTATTTTACTCTAGCCTCACAAGGAACCTCGCATTTTGCGATGAAATATACCCAATCTATTATTTGTCGCATGCATCAACTCTTCAACCCAAAAAATCGACTCTAACGGATATCTGCACCTATACAATACTTGCCAGCTGTGAAAATCAAATGCGCCAACGCCTCCGTGTATCGCTGTCGACGAGATGAGCCCTCCCAGTCTTCATCGTCTCTCGCTGCTTTCTGCACGCTCGTGACAACCCTTGTATCTTACATTGCCAGCTGGCGTGGTCTCAACTCAATTGCGGGCTCCATAGGGCTGGACAAGCATCCAACTTCATCCCGCTAGCACAATATATACCCCAGCCCATACTTAGACCTCGCCAGCAAGCGTGCCCGGCTCGTTGATCTTGCGCTGCCTGTTGCTATTCCCGCTCCATCCATTATCCTCCAGATGCCCCAGCCAGTACGTCCGCCCAAACGACACCATCACGCGGCCCAGCCTTCCTCTCCTGCCCTCGCCGTCTGGCAGGTCTGGCGCAAACGGCCCGTCGTAGTCGTCCACGCCGGGACCCTCCATAATCATCAGCTGCATGTACTTCTGCAGCGCCTGTCGCGCGTACGACATCACCACCAAGCTAAAGTAGACCCGAATCAGCGTCACCGCCACGATGAAGATCATGCTCATAGCAGTCTCCTGCGGCACCACCTTGCCATGGATCGCGCTCTCCTTCTTCAGCCCCTCGATGCTCTGCATCACTGTGCTCGACAGCCCAGACGGCCGCGTGTCCGAATCGGTCGCTGTGCTGTGAAAGTACCAGTCCAGCCCAAACGCCGCCGTGTACGCCGCATTGATGCATGCGTCCAAAATGTATACCCACGCCAGCGCCAGGCACTCAAAGGGACTCTGTCGTCGAATATGCGGAATGAGGAATATGAGCACCCCGAGCACGCCGATCGAGTACACGTACGTCGATAGCTGTAGAAGCGACAGCTGGTACCCGGTCAGGATCGCGAGGAGCCCGTACACGCCCGTCACCTTGTTGAACACGAGCGCCAGCGAGATGAGCTCTGTGCCAGTCTGCAGGCTGATGCAGCCGAACAGCGTCTATCCGGCGTCGAGAAAAGCGATTAGCAAAAACCAAAAATGTGCCTTTGTGGCCAGCCCCGTTCAACAAGCTTCCACCAGGTCTGCCAGTGCGGTAAGAGGGGGTGGCTCGTAGGATGTCAACGTACTGTGGGTTGCGGCACGCGCAGGTATAGTCGTGTAAACTTGGACATGGCGGCTGTGAAATCGCTGCGGTTTCCAGAACAGTCGGTGCTCCGAAATCAGGCCAAAGGGGAAGTTGTATTAAGATTAACAATGAAAGGCAGAACCTAGTCAAGCGTTGGGAGTGCTGCATGGGATCTGCCATCAAATTAGACCCACTTGGTCCGTAGCTGCCGAGATCAAGAATGCAAAGGATTGGCTGGCATTGTACGAGGTCATGTGTAATGTCATGTGATCCATAACAAAATCTGTAAATGACGGGCTGGATCCCTGTAGACAGAGGTCAGAACGGTGGGGCACGGTTCGGCCGGAGCACACAGCAATGGCGTCACAAGCCATCCACTTTACCAGCTCTGCTCAATGTGACTGGATCTCTTTATGCAGAATTCCCACGGGCAAATAGCTCTCAATCGCTTACAATCGCTTACCGAGATTTTATCGATGTTAACTAACTAGCTTGCTACGCAACTGCCCCGCGTCTCTTCTCGATTGCTGTTACAATTTCACTCTTGCTCTGTGGATACTTTGTATGAGACGGATTGCCCGCATCAATCATCACATCCATACGCCATCTTTCCAATTTCGATCCCCCATCACCATATTAGCCGCGCAACTTGCTACCGGCAGACTATACTCGTCGCAAACCAGACGCTCAACTCGCCAGAGCACCAATTCAGCCTGTTTACCCTGCACATCGCCCCGACTCTCTTGTCCGTCACCACCGCCATCTCGCACCATGGCCACCGACGCTGCCGTCCTCATCGAGTCGTCTAAAAAGGCCGCCGCCTACCAGGCCGTTGACGACTACCTCCTCCCATCTTACAAGTTCATCGGCATTGGCTCCGGCAGCACCGTCGTTTACGTCGTCGACGCCATCAAAGCAAAGGGCCCTTCGTTTTACGGTGATATGACCTTTGTTCCCACCGGCAGCCAGTCCAAGGGTCTCATCACCGCGGCCGGCTTTCGCATGAACAACCTCGACGAGCGTCCCGTCGTCAATGGCAGGGCCGTGGCGCTCGACGTGGCGTTTGACGGCGCGGATGAGGTCGACGAGGAGCTCAACCTGATCAAGGGCGGCGGCGCCTGTCTCTTTCAGGAAAAGCTTGTAGCCACCGCTGCCAAGCAATTTATCGCTGTTGCCGGTAAGCGTTGTCCTCCGTTGCCATGATAGATATAGGAAAGGCATAAAAAACAGAAACGTAGGCTGAACTTATATTCTCCAGACTCGCGCAAACAGTCGCCACGCCTCTGCACCAAGTGGAAGACCATTCCCATCGAGGTCCTGCCCATGGCCGCACCCGATGTCCTCACCAGACTCATCGGCATGGGCTCGACGAATCCTGCTGTGCGATCAGGCTTGCCCAGCAAAGCTGGCGAGTGCGTGAGTGATAATGGCATGTGGATCATTGACGCACCGTTTCCCTCCTTGCTGCTGCCGAAAGATCTCAAGGATGGCCAGGACGGCTCCGGTCAGGGCGGCATCTGGGAAGTCAACAAGCTTGCCGACGCTCTCATCAAGCTGCCCGGCATCGTCGAGATTGGCCTCTTCTATGGCTTCAATGGCGACGAGGCTGTCAAGACGAACCAGGTTCTCCCCGCCCAAAAACCCATTGCTGCCTACTTTGGCCTGCCTACCGGCGAGGTCCAGGTCCAAAAAGCAGCATAATAGACGCTGCTCCATGCTCTTCCATTGATAATGGGCGATAGACCGATAGAAGACACTGAAAGTCACATAATGCCTCGCACAACTAATGCATCATCCGTGTATGCCAAAATGGTATTAGTTTACATGTATAAAGATCATAGGCTCGTACTTTTGGTTCGGGACTAATAAAACCAGCTCTATGCTCAGATGCGCCAGCCATGCACAACACGCCCACAGCGAGCGGCTGGGTTTAGTCGCCGCAACACTCAACGGCTCGCAATTTCGGGCCGGTACAGAAATTCCATTTCCACATCATCTAGCACGAGCAGCCCTCTTGAGCCTGCTGAGCAGTGTTGGTCTTGACGTCGATTACTGCCACCGTATTAGAGCAACTCCTTCGGTAGAAACACATGTACATACTTTGGCTCGAGGCTTGTGCAGCAGCATCTGTGCCCTCCATTCCAGGTAGGGCCTGCGCTATTCTCTTGAACAAGTGCTTGACGTTGTGGCCTAGCTTGGCACTCGTCTCGACAAACATCAGGTTATTCTTCTTGGCCTCGTCTTCACCTTGTTGCGTTGTGACCTCGCGCTTGTCGTTTAGATCGGTCTTGTTGCCCACCAGAACAATGATGACATCGTTGCCTCGCTCAGCTCGAACATCGTCGATCCATTTCTTTGTGTTTTGAAAAGATTTCGCGTCTAATCAATTGCTGTCAGCCATTTACCAGCTGCCAAGCTGCCACGATACTCTTACTTGACACATCGTATACAACAACGGCGACACTAGAATCACGGATATAAGACGGAATCAAGCTGCGGAATCGTTCTTGGCCGGCCGTGTCCCAAAGCTGTAGTCGTACGGTCCTGTCCTCGAGGTACATGGTCTACCGTAGCTTGTTAACATCGGGCCGGCAAACAGAAGTACTGTAGCGCGAGTTTATCTCACCTTGGAGAAGAAATCGATACCGACCGTAGCCTGATACATGTTGTCGAAGCAGTCGTACATGAATCTCGTGATCAGCGCCGTCTTGCCGACTGTCGCATGCCCTGTTAGCAACAGGGGAACCCCTCTCACCGCACCAATGCCGCGCAAGCCAACTTACCACTCTGCTCGCCGAGAAACACCAGTCTGAGGCAATTAGTACTTTTTCAAATAAGGTCATATCGGCCAAACGCACTTGAACTTCTTCAAGGGGTTGTTGTAGGAGCCGCCTGCTTGCGCCATGTTGGAATTCGGGTGCCTGATCCACGCAGACGAGGAGTAGCTTGAACAGGTTGCGGCGCTGGCGAGGAGTCGCTTGGTTGGCGAGCAATCGTGCAGGCGAGGGAAAGGGGGCCAACGTAAAGATGATATTGTCTGCCCAAATAAGATTGCACGATGCAGGTCAAGGTCGACTGTGGCGGAGTTGATTGCGGAGAGAACGGAAGGCCAGTTCCAATTGCTGTGCGCCTGGCGTAACTTGTACACCGAATCAGTAAGAGCAGCCGGAAGCACAGTGGACAGGCAATGTTCACGGCCAGTGCCCCCTAGAAAATGCACGTGCCGCCCACCACAGCGCTGGATGCCCAGCCGGAACCACCTGTAGCTTACCAGGTGGCGCGCTTGCCACTGGTACTGGCTACGAGCCGTGCTAATTGTCGGTCAGCAGAGGCCGATAACACTATGCGCTAGAGGGGTTATCGCCGCCCCATAAAAAATTCGAAAGTTGGACGGCGCAGGTCGACAAAGTCGCAGGCCCAGACTGGCACCGCAAAACTAGTTGGCCATTCAAGTTTGATACCACGCTTCTTGACTGCACACAATTCCAGTCAAAATGCCCGTCATAAAACCGCTGAGTTCCGACTCGCACGAGGCACCGAGCCAATACAAGCAGACATCCAGAAAAGGCAAGAAGGCCTGGAGAAAAAATGTCGACGTGACCGAGGTGCAGAAGGGTCTGGAGGACCTGAACGAGGAAATCATTCAAGGGTACGAATCAATCTTGGCACTTCCGAAATTGTCCAAATACACGGAATCATGAGACGCTGACGCTTTCTTGCAGTGGTGTGATTCGTGAACGAGACTCTGCAGACCTGTTCGCCGTCGACGTCAAAGGTGACTCGCAAATTTCGAAAAAGTTGCCCAAACATGCCAAAAAGACCCTCAAGGCCGATGAAATTCTCAACAAGCGATCGGCCGTGCCGGCCGTTCCCATGCGCAAGCGAGCAAGCGACAAGACGACCAACGGCCTGCTTCCCGTGAAGCGTCTGCGCACCGACTGGGTATCACACAAGGACCTGGCAAGGCTTAAGCGAGTCGCCGACGGCCAGCACGATACCACGATCCAGGTCAACGACGCCACATTTGACCTGTGGGAAGCGCCCAGAGAAGAGAAGCCCGAAGTCAATCTCGACCACACAAAATTAACCGTCAAGACGCCCAAGACCATGAAGCAAGCGCCCATCTCCCTGGTCGCCAGCGGCAAGGCCGTGCCGGCCGTCCAGAGGCCGTCCGGAGGCTACAGCTATAACCCCGTCTTCACCGACTACGAGGAGCGCCTGGCGACCGAGGGCGAGAAGGCGGTCGAGGATGAAAAGAAGCGCCTCGCGGCCGAGGAAGCCGCCCGGCTGAGGCAGGAAGCTGCCGCCAAGTCCGCCGCCGAGGCCGAGGCGGCTGAGGAGCGCGCCAACATGTCCGAGTGGGAGGAGGACTCGGAGTGGGAGGGCTTCCAGAGCGGCGTCGAGGACCAAGGCGGCGCCAGCGCGGCAGCGGCGAAGCGACCCAAGCGCAAGACGCAGGCCCAGCGCAACCGCATCCGGCGCCGCCGCGAGGAGGAACAGCTCGCCAAGCACAAGGCCGCCACCAAGGCGCGCCGCATCCAGGAGGCGCGCATCCGTGAGATCGCTGAGGAGCTCGACGGCTCGGAGCGCGCCGCGCTTGAGGCGCTGCTGCGCGCCGGGGATAGCGACAGCGAAGGCGAGCTGCCCGGCACCGGGGAAAAGCTGCGCAGGCGGCAGCTCGGCAAGTACAAGCTGCCGGAGCGCGACCTCGAGCTCGTGCTGCCCGACGAGCTGCAGGACTCGCTGCGTCTGCTCCGGCCGGAAGGGAACCTGCTCAAGGACCGCTACCGCAGCCTGCTCGTCCGCGGCAAGGTCGAGAGCCGCAGGCACATCCCGTTCCACAAGCAGGCCAAGCGCAAGACGACGGAGAAGTGGACGCACAAAGATTTTATCTTGTAAAGCGAGACGAAAAAAAAAGGAGGACGGAAAAAAGTGAAGAGGGAAATTTGGTTATGGATTCACATGTTGTTGGGTGGCATGGGTATAAACTTAACGAGCTGCATATTTCATACTTGCACAATGTCTGGTTGTCCTTTTCTTTTTCTCTTCTTTTTTTTTTCAATGTTTAATTTGTTTCAATTCACGAGAACATGCAGTAAATACCATGAAAACAACTCTCAAGTCGTGCGACGAAGTACCCAACATTTCTAAAGGCAAAAAAGAAGGCTTTGGGCCATGTATGATTCTTGTTCAAGAATCATTTCTGCAACCTCTCCTTGTACAACTTTTAATGTCTATAATCCATCCCCTCAACTCACTCTTTCGCACTCTCTAGAAACTCATAAGATCTGTTGTAGCAGGTTAGCCATTACACTCCCATTGTCCAACATGACCTGAAAACTTACCTCTGCCAAACAGCCCTCTCTTGGCCCAGTCCATGGCCATGAGACATCTCGTTCGGAAGCTGACGCTCTGCGCAAAATACACCGACCGCCAGGCGTAGACGGCCCACAGACCGCCGGTGAAGCTCCAGCCGTCGCCGAGGTCAAAGACAGCCGAGTTGCCCACGTAGGCCAGGCTGCCGAGGTGGCGGTACTCAAACGCCTTGAAAGCGGCCGCGTCGAGATCGCCGTCGCGAATGTCATTCACCTCGAGCCCGCGGGAGAGGTGAGCGAGCTTGTTGAGCTTCTGGCCGAGGTACACGCCCTGCTGGTTGGCGCGCTGTGCCGTGGCGGGGAGCGAGGTGAGCTTGCTGTCTATCTGGGCGAGGAGCTCGCGGAGCTCGCCAAAGTCGAGGGTGCCTGACTGGTCCTTGTCAAACTCCTGAAACAGCTTGTCGAGACGCCGCAGGTGGGAAACGGCTTGCGGGAAGCGCTGCTTGACTTCCATGGCAACCTTGCGCCAGTCACTAAAGTGCAGTTGCAGCGTCTCGGGGTCCTTGCCGCGCTTGTAGGCAATGCTACGCAGCACGCTGATGATGTGGTCTGCAACATTGTTTTGTACAGTTGAGCAGTCCCCAATAGCATAGACGTCGCCGAGCGGGGATCCCTTGAGGCGCAAATGAGTATCAGTCTCCAGGGCTCGTCTGTTTGTCTGGAAATCGCCGAGCGTCTTTGCAATCCTCTGTGCAAATTCCGTCTGGGAAACACCGGTTGACCAAAGACAGAATCCAATGGGGAGCTCCTTGGTGAGATTGGAGCCATCAGACTGCTTTTGCGAGAAAACAATCTTGTCTGGGTGAACCTCTTGCACGCGCGAGTTGGTCAGGACGTCGACGTGGTCACGAGCGAAGCGCTTCTCGGCATATTTGGAGACTTCCTCGTCGTAAGTGTTGAGAATATGGCTGCGGCTTTGAATTAGGTGCACGGAAATCTCGTTTCGCAGGAGACGGGGAAAGTTTCGCGTCAAATCTTCATTCAGTAAGTCGTAGAGCTCGGCAGCGAATTCAACGCCAGTGGGGCCACCACCGCTGATGCAAAAGGAGAGAAGACGGCGACGCTCAGTATCCGAGGTTGTGGGTAAGCAGGCAAGCTCGAGATTGTGAATAATCTTGTTCCGAATCATCCGGGCGTCGTTAATGTCCTTCAAGAAGAAGGCGTTCTCGAGACCTTTGACACCGTGGGGGTTGGTAACAGAGCCGACGGCAACAACCAGCTTGTCGTAGGGAACGTAAAAGTGTATCTTTTTCCCATCGAGATCCGTTTGCGATACTTCGACGAACTTCTCGTTAAAGCATACATTTTCGGCGCTAGCTCGAATAAAGTGGCCGTGGATTCGGCTGAGCATGCGGCGGATCGGCTCGACGAGGGATCGCGACTCGAGAGTTCCGACGGTGGCAGAGGGCAGCATGGGCGTAAACAGGAAGTAGTTGGTGGGCGAGATAACGGTGACGTGGTAATCGTCGGGGTTGAGCTCCTTGATCAGAGCAACGCCGCCCCATCCACCCCCAAGAATGACGAGCTTGGGCTTGTCCTGGCACTCGCTCTTGCCGTTATTGTCATTGTCGTCGATGAGGACGTCGGCAATGGGCAAGTTCTTGGGGCCACCGCGGCGCGGCTGTAGTGCGAGCTCACCAACCGTGATGTCACCGGTATCCGCGCCCTCCTTGTACGTGCTGGCATCGTAGATGAAAAAGGCCGTGACGAGGATGCCGCCGACGGCAATGGACGTGCCGATCCACGCCATCATCCTGTAGGCAAAGTTGAGAGTCCACGACTGTCTCTGAGGCAAGGGCTTGCCCGATATAGCGCGAGCATGAACAAGGACGGCGGGACGTTGGGCGCGGCGTTGGCCCTGGGCGGCCGTCAGGGTCGGTGACGCCGCGCGGTGAAATTGGGCAATGCTTCCGGACGCGGGCGCGAATCGCGACACAGACTGAGCCGACAAGCTGCGAGGCAATGCCCCAAGAGCTCGACGGACAGCGACGCTGCCGACGGGACGAAGCGGCGCAGCCATGGTCAGCGCAACCAGGTGGCAGCTCCGTGGAAAGACACAAACGCGGCCGAGCAAGCTATCTGAGCCTGGCAATCGAGGGCCGGTCGTAGGCGATGAAAAACCAATGTTTCGACAGCAATTGGCGCAGAAAAAAGCAAGTGCAAAGCAGCAATGGATAATGAGTGGAGGAGAGTGAACAAAAAGATCAAAATGCGAGGCAATCCGTAACGGAGAGCAAGAGAGCAAAGACAGTTTGCTGAAGCTGGCTAGCACGGCACAGGTAGTTGCGTCATAGGCGGGTTGGCAAGCCAGAGATGCGGTTGGGGCGGGCTATTCGGGCCTTCAGCCACAGTGGCTGCCAAAGTCTCGACTTAACAGCGGTTTTTCTTGCTTTGGAATTATTTACGACGTCTACACAAGTCACGAATAATGCCCTTCGTTGCTATCTAATTGGAAAAAAAAAGGAAAAAAAAAAAGGGGGTAACTATCTGCCAACCTGCTTCACATTTTCTTCTGGGCTACAAACAGCTGTAAAAGCACTTTGGCCGCCTGTGGGCCGTCTGAGAATTGGCGCGAGCTCCACTGAAGGACGCCATCTCAGGGCTCTCGAGCTGCTGGGCTAGTAGCTGGTTTACATTCCGGCTGCTCCGTGGGCAGATAACGCTGAGCGGAAACGTAGCAAAAAAAGACGCATGTATTTAGGTTTTTATTTTATTTTATTTTTTTAAGCGATTATCAATTGGGCTGAACTTTCTTATCGAGCGTCACGTCGTCAATTTCGTATCAAATCTGTTGCTTCCACCCAGCCATCCAATGCACCAACAGATTCCCGCGGACGTGATTTCGGCAGCCCGAGCTCGGATCCGATAGTTAGCCAAGACGAGCACACGATGAACTGCTGCTATGCATGACTTGGCCAGAGAAAGAACCCACATATATTGAAATGAAACAAAAGTTCAAAATTGCAACCTGCCAGACCGCTAACTATACGATCAAGTACATGCCCAATGTTATATGCAAAAAGTAGTGCCAAGTACGCCAACCCCTGGGAGCGCTTCCAATCCATCCAAGCAACGCAGGGCTTAGCAGCGGAAATAGCGCTTCTCAACCCATCGCTGCTCCTGATCCGCCAGGATATTCACCACAACCACCCTAATATCGGGAAACACAGTCATCAGGCGGTGCAGTCCGATCCTGCCCGCCGAGTACGTAGCCAGCACAATCTTGTCGAGCGCCACGCCGTGGTCGACCAAAACCTGCACCGCCATGAGCGCCGCGCCGCCGCTCGCCATCTGCGTGTCCAACAGCAGCACGCTCTCGTGCGTCGCAATGTCTTCCGGTAGCTTGAGGTAGTGCAGCTCCGGCTCGCCCGTCTTGAAGCTAGACTGGATCAGGAGCCGGCCCGTTCGGCAGTCGGGAATCGTCCGCTTCAGCGCCGACTCGAATGCCGATCCTCCCCGCAGCACAATGACGGCGCTGACCTCGCCCTTGGGCGCGAGACCCTTGTACTCGTGACCTTGGGGCGTGTTGATGGAGAGGCTCTGGAATTGGACATTGTTGAGCGACCTGCCCGTGTTAGTAACTGTCCAGCAGGGTTGCCCGGGCGGGTGACTCACTGCTCAAGAACCAACGCCGCGAGCCTGTCAAAGTAAAAGATAAAGTCCTCGGCCGACGTATCGATGTCTTGTAGAATCGTGTTCATGGCCTTGATTTGCGGTGTACCATTCAGCACAACAACGTGATCAGAAAGCGGCTGCTCCTTGCATTCCGCTTCCAGTCTCGACAGTGCCTCTCGGTGGTGTCTGGACTTTTCGACTAATTTTTTGTCGATGAACTGAACCATCATGTCTACCGCCATGATTAGATAGGAATTCACGCAGTGTCAAGCAGCCCCTCTTACCAAGTGCAACGCGATTCTCAATGCCTCGTGGAACAATGAGATCTGCGACCTTTCGCTGCGGCTCGACATACTTTATTCTGTGTAAGTCCAAGTCCGAAGCTCAAATGTGCACGCAAGTATACCTTTTCAAAGTTGGGCTTTACATAGGCAAACCACTGCTTGATACAGCCCTCAATGTCTCGCTCACGCTCGCGAACGTCTCTCACAACTGCGTTCATGCATGTCTTAGCCGGTTACACTGCATAAGCCGCCAGAGCCAACTTACTTCTACGTGCAAGACACGTGTCTGCATCGGCCTCGCAGTAAATCTGCACAGACGTTAGAGCCGATCAGCCACAAAAATTCTGTCAGGGCAGTCACATACACCCATATCCAAAAGTTCCAGTACCCGTGGGTCATACAGGGCAAAGATGCCTTCCAGAACGAGAACATGCGGGGAATAAATAGTTGTTGTTTGTTCCAGGCGTTGATGTTTGGCAAAAGAATATACAGGGATATCGGCACGTTTTCTGCACATACGGTTGAGCACACGGCATCGCTGCTAGCGCTGCTTGATGCACTTACCCGGCTTTGAGATCCCGGAGGCGCTCAACTAAGATGTCAAAATCGATGGCCTTGAATTACAATTAGCGTCCGAGTCGGGCAAAAAGAAGCCGCTAATGTACCTCAGGGGAATCAAAGTCATAGTCGTTGGCAAAGGCCAGCTTAGATTGCTCTGGTGTCAGAGTTTTGTAAAATGAGTCCTGTTCACGGTCAGTACGTAGCACAGAGATGGCCAAGTAGTACGGCTGGCTGGTGAGACACGCTACCATCGACAAAATGACCACCCATGGTAGATTGAGCTTCTTCACAATCGCCTGCGAGAGAGTCGACTTTCCAGAGCCGGAGCTGCCCGCCACACCAATAATGCTAACGTCTGCCCAGGGTGGTGCATAGTAGGCTCGCTTCTGCACCGTGACATGCGTCTCCAGATTCGACATGATTGCTGTTCTAGGCGCACAGCCGGCAGACTTGGGCTACAAATCCGGCAGACCAAAGTTTTGCACGATATCGTCGACGAAGAAAAAAACCACAGCCCGCAGTATGACCTCGCGTGATCCACCTGAAAACAAGCCACGGGCAAGGTAGGTGGCGAGAAGGGGGGGGTAAGAGCTTCAACGAGACGCAAAGCAGAGTTTCTGGGCGACAATAGACTTGGCAGGCGGGAAGCAGGCTCTGAGTCGGCCAGGGCAATAGTCGAGAGTTGACTTCTCTCCGTCACGATGATCTCGAGGATATCTTACCCCAGCGCCTTGGCTTTGCGGAGAGACCCTGATTGGCTCATGACGGGCGCGTTCCCAAGGCCATGTGTCACGTGCAGCATTGACAGTAGCATCCATCCATCCAACAAAGTCAAGGTGAAAGCTGCATCACGAGGTTTTTTATATGTAGACCTTGTGGAGTAATGGAAGCAGCTTGGAAGAAAATTAGAGGCGAAATAATGATTTCATCTTGTGTCGATGCTCACTGTTTTAACCGCAAATTGCTGTTGACTCACAGCAGGCGACATTTTTAGTGGCTTTTTTTGTAAAGAAACCTTTTTCCCCTTCCCAATCATGAATGAAAGTCTACACGTAGACAAAGCGCCACAGCGGTGGAATTTTGCTACTTTTTCGTCCACAATTGGTAGAGATTCTTTCTTTTCTCTTCTATACCCTTACCTGGGAGCTGCCTCACCCCGCAATCTCGGTGACCTTGAAACATGGTAGTTAGCAAATCCAATGTGCACGTATAATATCTTTCGGTCAGAAAACAAGCGCGGAGAACATGGGTTGGTGATTGTCGCGAGGATGCAACGCGTGAACTTCACGACCTGCAAGACCATGCACATGGCATCCAGCATGTGAGTACGAATATCATGGAGAATATGATCGACACCCAACCCATATGAAACAGTCGTTGAATCGAGATGTAGATTTACCAGTGCGATAATTCAGTGACACGATTGCCCTCACTTTTGCTGTTGCGGGCCAACCGCCAGTGGAAGAATGGCCAGGCACTGACTGATCGGCAAATGATCAGCTTTCCTATGAAGCTATAAGTGAAAAAGCTCCGTGAGGTAGTTTCGCGGGTTTCTTGTTTGGTCATAGAGAGTGGTCTCGAGTTTCGCGGAAATCTAGACAACGCAAAGGTGCCCTCATTTTCTTGGTGTCATAAGCAACGCGTCTACAGCACAATATGTTATCCAATCGTCAAATATTTCTCCAAATCTAGTGACATGTTGTAAGGAGGGAATTATAGGTAGAGTTCGGGTGAGACAGCCGCAGCTCTCCATGCATCGAGCTATTTCCGTTCTTACCCGAGTCCACCATTCACATGTCTTCAATTTTCAATCAACACCGAGGTGCTCTGAGTGCTGCAGTCATGCCAGTGGGGCAACATCAACTCGGGTGCATTGTGTGGTATCGTGATGCCCAAAGTCATTCTGATCTCGGCGTGTGCACCGCAGGAACATGCTATAGGCCAAGTTATCCAACACTTTTTCAGTCATAATGCAGCGCTGCAAACCTAACGACTCGAGTACATGTGTATAATGATAAAGAGAAGCTTGTAACATCTAGCAGCGCTTTAGATCAATGCAACGAGCCGAGGCGCATTGTGACAGCGCTGGGCAAAGGCCAAGTCGGCGGGAGATGAACATCAGACTGAAACCTGATCTCGCCTCTCGACTTCATACACACCGTCAAGGGCTAGATATTTGATATTGGCACGTTCCCGCAGAAGTAATATCCCTGCGAGTCGCGAGTTTAGCCACAAGATTGTCTGCCACCAAAGCATTGACCACAGCGAATGATGACGGCATGTGGCCGAGTAACAAAGCAGAACCAAAAAAAGTACGAGGTTTGATGACAACAAACCCCCTCACCTCGGTATAGATATTTCAACACTCCCCCACCCCCGGGGCATTTGACAAGAACCATCATGATCGAATAAACAGAACTAGCTTCTTCGCCGCCCGTGGTGTGAGTATCGTCCCCGAGATATTCCGCCTTTTCCGTCTGCTGCCCTGCTGATCGCCCGGAGCATCTGGACTCCTGTTTGGGGTTAATGAAGCCTAGGAAAAACATGAGCAGCAAGGCTCACAGATGAGCAGGACCATGGACCTGATCAACAGTGCGACACCCGACAAGGAACACCTTGCAAGCGATTGTCGAGGCGGGGTTGTAGACATCCGAGCTGGACTAGCTGGAGACTCTGCACTTTCGGCTGAACCTTTGGGACAAAATCCTGCTCCGCAGCGACGACTTCAGTCACGGATCGGATTCTATCCTTTGGTTGGTTTACAATGGCAGCTGGAAGGTGTCAGGTCTGGCTAGCCCCCGGAGGCCCGGAAGGGGGGGGGGAGTGCCTCTGAGAAAACTAGCATGGCTTGGCACTGGTATTGTGAGTTTCCCCAACCAGTGGCGTCAAGGTTGGACTAGGCAGGAAAGGACCGTTTTTAATCTACCCCCGGAGTGGATAGCCAAGTAGTCAGATCAGGAGTCTATTGATGGGGAACAAGGATATGGGCAGACCAAATCAGCCGAGCACCTGAGAGCCTAACGTTAGTTGGTAAATAACTTGCAAGGATGTGCCATCTCCAAATGCAGTGATTGGGGGAGTCCTTGTTTCATCGTTTCGTCGTTTTCGTCGTTTCTCGCTTCTCGGCCTGTGATGGCTCCTGTCGCACGACGACAACGGAGGCACACTAGTGCCCCGCCGACTGTTGGAATATTTAGTTTGTCCAGCTTCTCTGGTCCTTTATACTGCAAAAGGTCAAAGAGAGCTTGAGAACTAGCTGCAGGTGAGCCGCAAAGACTATCTCGTCATTGTCGTCTGTCTGCTCTCTCCACCCGCCTCCACGCCTTGGGCTTTGACAGCTTCCTTCTGCGACCATTTTTGCAATGATGGACAGCGTGGGGTAATTGCGCCCCCCCCCCCCAAAGACAGCAGAAACAACGGGAGGCCTGGGAAAGGCAATGATCGCTGCCGCTACTTCGCATGCCGCAAAGGTAACATCTGCCCTGTTGTAGCCAGGACCTTGGAGACACTCCCCACTGCCGCCAATATAGTCCTCGATGCATAACCTTTGGACTGAACGACTTTGCGCAGCAGTGTTTGATCTCATTGAGCAGCAGTTGAAAAGCTTGCTGAACCGCATTCGACCAACCGACTACGGATTAGTTGAAAATCCTCCTGCTCGCCTTTTTTATCTGCTCGTAGCCACCCACTCTGTGTGGGAGCGACTCGTCTTGTTTTGCGTACACTTGGGTGCGACATTGTTCTCTGAAAATCTATATGCGCATATGCAAATAGGTACGTGAACCAAATCTTGCTGTTACCACTGCCACAGACTCGAAATTGGACCTCGATATGGTGCTGTGAATCTGCGCTGACAGCCTGCAGCTGACATGCACTCAACCACTCAGTTTGGCCAGATAGGCTGGCCACCATCCTACACGGCAATGCCGTACTCTGACAACACTTCAAACACTTTGCCGATTACACAAGTCGATCCGCGCGTCACGCCATTTCTTGCTTTTGTGCAAGATCCTTACGAAGCCCAAAGCATTTATCACGGAATGAGCCTGAACAACCAGAACTATGAGTCGAACTCCTGTGCTTCGCAGAAACTCGCAGAGGGGCTATCAGAAGCCAATCAAAACACAACCGTCTATCCGATTCCACCGCATTATTTGCTAAAGTCCGACGTGGCGGCTGCGACCGGTCAAGCAGGGCATACCGTGGGACATGCGTCGTCTCATCTCCGTCACCAGACCTCAGTTGACTTCAAGGATGACTTGTTAAGGAACCGGCATATTAATAGCAATGACAACACCTTCATGGAGTGGCTGTACCCTCCAACAAAGGGGTCACCATCTCAAAATTTTTCCGAAAGTACAGTGCATTGGGGGAGCGACTCCATGTTTGACGCGGAGTCGAGAGGTACACAGCGAAGAGTGGGCGTTAGGCAACTTACGCAATTCAGGCTCAAATTGATCGAGGACGATGATGAAGACGAGGAGGAAGAAGAGGAGGAGGAAGAGGAGGAAGAGGAAGAACAAGATGGTGATGCCGAAGACGCGCCATCACCAGGATCGAGGTCCAGCCAAGCTCGCAGCCCCACGTTCTCTGTCAAGAAGGGAGTCAGCAGCCGCAGCAGCCGAACTATTTCGAACAAGGCATACACGGACAGCTCTGCAGCCTCCATTGCACGACGCTCGATACCTAGGCGCGAACCGAAAGGGCAACGCAAGAAGCTCACGATCGAACAGAAGCGAAGCAATCACATCCGACATGAAAAGAAAAGGCGGGGGCTTATACGTGACGGATTTAATGACCTCACGGAACTCGTTCCTGAGCTCCGTGGAGGGACCTGGTCAAGATCTAGAGTTTTATTTACTGCAGTCGAGTTTTTAAAGACTCTGCTCGAGAGGAATGACGCCTTGCAAGAAGAGCTGAACGCTCTGAAGCCAGACAAGACGGAGAATTGAGAGAAAGAGACAGCTCGGTCGTATCGCGAGAGATTGGCAGGTCGACTGTACATGACAGAAGATATACTCAAAATCTATTCATTTCTTTTCATTTCTTTTCACTCAAAGCGTGCTGCACCTGTTAGTCTACAACGTATTTCTCCATGTTTTGACAGCTCTTGGCCTGGAAGCTTTCGCGAACCTTCCGAGGCCTGAGACCATGTCAAGCCACTCGTCCACCACCGGGTGGTAGTCAGGCACACTTTTTCTCCAATTCCGAGGGCGGCGGGCGAAAGTGGCTTGTCGAGCTACGCCTGGTGGCTGTCGCAGGTGAAAGGAGGGGGGGGGGGGGGGCAGTAACTCGCAAATGCGCGTGGACAGTTTAACTCGATGGAAATACGTTTAAGCGGTTCATCCCGTTGTGGCTCTGTAGCCAGACCTGGGGAAAAACCATGTCCATGTCATCGAGCAGGCACCTTTGCTCCATTCTTTGTCAATGCGACAACTACATAGGCCAAAGCCACAAGATTCCGGGGGCGCTGAGTTCCGCTCCCTCCCCCTCCCCCGCCATGAGCCTCTTTTTTTCCTCGACAGTTGCAACTTGCATAAATCTTGCTGGCCTTGTTTTTAGTCTCACCCACATGCCATTGTTACTATCTGCACACCCATATGCGGTGCCGACACGCCCCTCCTCCCGACCACTCCGCAACTTGGCAAAAAGCTGGGGAAAGAAGCACATATGTGCTCGGCCGAGGGAAAAACTGTCAAAATCTTCAAGCGCAGATGATGAAGGATGATGAAGGGGTATGGAACTCCCGCACGCTGCCATCCTAACCCACCTCCGCCCCCCCCCCAATTGTCTCACCCGGGGTGCCTGGTTGCCCTGATTGAGCATCAGACAATGCTGCGGGGTGAGAGAAGGGTTTCTTGTGGTTAATTACCCTTCATGGCCCGCTTCAGATATTCTGCTCATGTTCATGATGACAGGTGAGGACGCGTGCTTTGGGCTCTAGTGTCAGTTTGTCTTTACCTGGAACCGGATGCAACACCATCCCATCGACTCATCTAATTACCAGATGCGACGCCAAGTATATACTATACCCTGAAGCTCTCGTGAGTTGACTAGACGGATCTCGCTTGAGTTTACTGTCACGCGTGTCGGAAATTGTCTTCCTAAGCCTCTGAACAACGTCAAGTCTTACATCCACAATCCAATTGCGAGCACAACCCAATCGACACTATAAAACGGCCAGGTCCCAACTCAGTCAACCATTTTCGAAAGAGTATTTCTAGGGGAACGACAACTTTTTACTAGGGAAGGGCACAGGTACTTATAATTTGCACAGGAACCCACTATGTAGAAGGTACCTTTTTTTTTTTTAACGTCTAGTTAGCCTCACGCCAGTGTTGAGCTCTCGCGTCAGACGATATATTAGATAGGATTTAGGTGTGCGAAGCACGCTACGCGAAGCCCTCGTTAGGTATTAGGTTAAGGTTAGGATTTGGGTTAGTTTTTGTGTTTATATCTCTAGTACTGGTATGATACCTATGTCGTTGCCTTGGTAAAAAGTTGCTGTTTCCCTGGCAATACTCTTTTCGAAAAGCATGCTAAAAGAGGTGACGATATCAAGTTTCTACTCAATGTCCAAGTCAGTCGACTCGATTTATAATGCACTTCTCCGCCCCTCTTGTGCTGCTTACTGCCATTACCGGAGCTCATGGGCTCGTTCTACAACGCGATACCAAGCCATTCATCAAGGTCTGTAAAGATGTTGAAGCTAAAGTTGACGATTTGGATAAGAAGAAAGACTTTCGGAAGGCCAGGCTGTACCATGTTACCAGCAGCCAAATCACCTCCATCAGAGCAAGGGACTGGACCAAAAAGAAAAGGCACAATTAAATTAGGGTCAAGGGCTATTCCAACTATGAGATAGGTACACTAATAATGATACAGAAAGCAAGCTGCTGCAAAACATTATTGCGCCAACATGTCAATTAACCCTGGTCTTGCTGGATGTTGATACACTTGTGCCCTTGTCTCAGTACATGTCATAGCCCTTGATCGAAGAAGATGAACGTTTTGACTGATCCTCAGCCTACGAGAGAGACTTTTCCTTCTTGACCACGACGTGGCTCATAGAATTTCCGCCTACTTCCAAAGACTTACAGCAGCATGGCAGCAGCAGCAATGGCAGCGGCACCAAGGGGCGCAATGGCAGCGGCACCGGCGGTGACGACAGGTAGGTCGGAGCTCGCAGCGCCAGAGCTGCTAGCAGCACCAGTTCCAGTGGAAACAGCAGAGCTGGTGGGATAGGGAGCCGAGGTGGCGGAGGAAGAGGCTGCTCCGGTGGGTGCTGCCGAGGAAGAGCCAGCAGCGGCAGACGAGGAGCCGGCAGCAGCAGAGGACGTGGCAGCCGCGGAAGATGAGGCGGGGGCAGAGCCAGTGGACGAAGCCCCGGCGTTGCCGCTGTCCTTGCAGTTGCTCTCACTAAACACGTCGACGGCCTCCTGGAGGACCTTGGTGAGGCCGGCGACGAGCTGGGAGGCAATCGACTGGGCCTCCTCGGGGACCTTTGCAATGACAGCCTTGATCAGTGCCTGGGAGGCATCGTTGACGCTGCCGACCTGGGTGCGGAATATGGTGCACGCGCTCTCCTTCTCGACCGTGGGGCGAAACTCCTTGAGGCCAGAGGTGAGCGCCTCGCCGCTCTTGGTCAGGTCCTGGACGGGCCCCGTCAGCTTGATGGCGCCGTTGAGGTCTAGCTCGTCGGAGCCCTCGACCTTGGTCTTGCCATCGGTGAGGGCGGAGACGACGTCTTTCGAGGCCTTGAGAAGGGGCGCCTGGTCGCCGCTGTAGCTCTTGACGGACGAGTCGAGAGCCTCGAGGTTCTTCTTGACGTCGCCGAGGATGGAGATGACGGTGTCGGCGTCGCGCGGAGCAACGAGGTTGGTGTTGAGGGCAAGGGCACCGGTGACGGCGCAGGCAATAATGGAGTACTTCATTTTGGGTAAAAGAAAGAGAGTTTGGGGGTTATTATTTGAAGGGAATATTTTTGAACAACTTGTGACGGAGCGCTTAGTGTGACTGAAACGACTGAGTTTGGTTTGCAAGAGAGGACAGTAGACGGATGAAGAGCGACTTGTTTCTAGCTTGTCAAGTCTGGCTCTCGCCGTCATTTATTCAACTTGGCAGTGATATAGTCTTTGGCATTGATAGACAGAGTTTTCCGGATCGGCATTGAGTGAGCCTGCACGGTTCTGCCCCTGTCCAGCGCTTGACATACATATGTAGTCGATGGTGCCGAGGCCGCCAGCCATATGTGCAAGGGCTGAGCCGCACTTGTAAGCAGTATATCGACTGAAAGTTTGAGCCCCTGATTTAATTTCCGGAAGAAATGCTGACAATGATAATCTGTACAGATTACTGGGTAATACAATCCCACCCCTGCTCGCAGTGTTTGTTAGCTCTGCTTTGTCGAGTTTTAGACTGGCATGCACGAGCGCGTCGTCCTTTAAGATGGCATATTTAGAGTCAAATTTGATGAATCTAGCACGCCCTGGCTCTTGTTCGATGTGTAATTGCAAGTGGATAAAGTCTACCTGAATCATGTTACTATTCATAGGCCACTGAGCCGCATGCACACGTCTTGAAACATTGGGACTTGAATGCCATGCATGCCGAATGTCCTTTGGAGACACAGCTAGCTTCTTTGGTTCATAACAACAAGGTAATTATATTTACTGATGCACGAACGGATGCCGTAGACGGATGCGAGTCGGACCGGTGGTCCGTTTCTCGCACCGATATCCCAAAAGGGCTGGCCAGTGACGGTGCGTGTTGAATAGCATCTTGTGCCAAACAAATTGCGCCATAACCCTAGACAGCCACGTTTTTGTTTCCATTTTCAGTTGCTTCTCCCCGAAAGTATGTCAAGGTGTCTTTAACGGATGGCAGGGAGCCCTTGTCTCAAAGGGTCCGAAGCCTTAGTTAGACCAAAGCCAGCAGATAGAGGCTTGGTATATCCGTACATGGCCGTCGGTCCGGCTGGACTAGAGCAGTAGGGTCGAATCAATCGAATCTGCAAATTGTAGATCTATGATTGTGACCAAACATTTCTTTTTGGTGTTTTAGGGCTACATGTGTGTTCCAGGACACACTGACAGACACAACACTGGCAGGACCACACATTGACAGGTACTCAATGACAGACAGGGTGCCCTTGCAAAGTGTGCCATCTACCATCCCTACCCTGATAGATATACACCCTCTGATTTAGCTTTTAGATCCACTAGCGTTACGCCATGCAGCACTTCCCCAGGTCCTTGTGCGGGGGATGTGAGCCCACCGATGCAACGCACGGCCGAGGCCAGTGCATCCAGGCAAGAAAGCTTCTTGACCGGCTTTCCCCCAACCCAGCAACCCAGCTGAGATGCCATCCGACAAGTAATATTTCTCTGTGGTTGGTTGGCTGATGCCCCACGCAGGCTTCCCCTGACTGTTTCATGTTGGGACATACATACATACATACATACATACAGTATTACATAGTTACAGTATTGGAGAAGCCTCTCCCCACACATCTCACATGCCACTCTTCTTCTGCCGAAAAGCAACGCCTCGGGAGTAGCCAGTCCACATGTTGTGGGGTAGACGTACCTTGTCATAATAGGACAGAGGCCCTGGTCGTTGCCAACCGTGCACCGTCAGATGTTGTACAAGGCCGACTGAATTGGCATTTTGTCTAGATTGTCACCCAACCCACGGCTTGCGAGTTGTGGACAAGTCTTTTGTGGGTTACTCGGAACAGATGTTTTTTTATCTTCTTTTTGCGCCAACAAAAATGATGACTGGAATTTGGCAAACAGTGGGCGACATGCTATTTCAAAGCTATCGCTGCGCTGGTCGACCAAAACGATGGGACAAAAGTTGGTCAATGTGTATTGCATTTAGCATACTGCTTTGGTGCTACATATGCTGGTGAGGACCTGAATTTTGATTGATTGATATAAAATTGAATCAAGTTGTAAATCTTCCATCATCACCAGACCGTAGCTCAACTCGGTTCCATTGTGTATTGGCGAAAGCTCACTAATTCATCCGACAGCACCCAGATCCCTAAAACAGAGCCAAAGTGGTTACCAGGCCGAGAGCAAGGGAGAAAAAGACGTTGGAGGGCCCTAAGCCAAGACGTGAGCTCGCAGAGGTGGTTGTCACGTTCCGTCCATTGACGCAGTTTTCGGTCGAAAAGTCATCTTGGATGCTCTTTAACGAGTCTGTTATGCCCTCTGATAGCGCTTCAGAAATCTCGAGCGCAGCAGCAGGGACCCTGCTATTGACGGCTGCGATGAGGGAAGTCGCTCCTTTGTTGATGTTTGCTATTTGTAGTTGAACAACCATGCAAAGCTTCTGCGTCTCTATCGAGCTCTTGAGCTTGACCATGTTGTTCGTGAGGTCTGCTGACAACTCTGACATTTTGTGTACGGGCGCAATCAAATGGACCGTCTCGATGTAGGTGAGGTTGCTTGTGGCGTTGACAGTAGCTGTGGCCACCTGAATAGCTTGAACGATGCCATCCGAAGCTTTCAGAAGCGTGGCTGGATCTGCGTTGCCAGAGTTGGCTACGCTCGACAAAGACTTGACGCTGTCCGTAACATTGGTCAACGCTGTGTTGACAGTATCGAAATCGCGTGAGACCAGCTGTGATGGAGATGCGCAAGCGATGCCGACAATCGCGCTGAAAATGAGTGAAAGCCGCATGCTGTGCCGTGGCACAATGAAAGAATAGTAGGTATAAAATTGAATCCAAGGTCAATACAGGCTCGCTGGAGAAATGTTGGCGGATGAGTTGAGCTTTTGCCCGGTTCTCAACAAGACGCAGTGACTATCTGGTTGAAGGACCAACAACAAAGGCTTGATAACCACCCCAAAGAACGCTAATACCAATAAACTACGAGTATCTATCTTTTTCGAGACATACAACTCTAGGCTCGTTGGATTTTGTCAAGCGCATTGACTGGACTGGGTGACTAGAGTACGCGCGGTACACATGTGGTCGTTTCCCTTGCCGAGGACCCTGAGCGGCATGATCAAGAGTTTGCAGCATCACGCATGTGACTATTAATTTGCATTAGGGCGCTCGAGCTTTAAAAAGTAACCTGCTTGATTGCGGGCCATTCTTCTCCGCTTGCTTCGTTTCTAAAAGGAGTTGTCGCTCCGTGCATAACCAATCTTGTGACTGCAAGTGGCTCAGGCGCGATTCTCCCCGCATCGAGCCGCGGCTGAGTCAAGATTTGGCAAACCCTCTCCAACTTTAGTGAAACTCTGCTTTAGTATTGCATATCTTGACAAGTCTTGTTGGTAGTCAAAGTCGCAGGTCCATCCCCGTCGCTTCACCTATACATGTGCACGGCGGCTCACCGTTTCCACCCCGACAACGGCTTTCCCAGGTCTTTGATTGTGTCGATTATGAATAGTCACCACCCCTGATCAAGGCAAACCCTACACTGGATCCGTCTTCTTGGTAACCAAGTGTCTGCTTCCAGCCATGTCATCTCTCTCGAGGTTGCTTTCCCGCTCAAGTGACAAGCTGAGCGCCCAGACCACGGCAACAACCGTGATTGAGCTGCGCGAGGATGCGGGCTTCTATGGTGAAAGATACAAGAAAATCGACGAGTCTACAAGAAACGAGACTGAAAATTCTCCTCAGCTCATGCCCATGCCCACGGCAGATCCAAGAGGTATGACGAGCCTTGATGAGCATGGCACTGAAATCATGACTGACGTTGTTTCTGAGATCCTCTCAACTTGCCCACATGGCGAAAGATGGCGGCCCTTGGCTCTCTCTGCCTGTTTGGGGCCATGGCAGCCGCCGCTGAGCTGGTTCTCGGCGCCATGTTACCCGTCTTCAGCTTCGAGTATGCCGGCATTGATCCCAAGCTACTGACCAAGGTTCATTTGCCCGAGGGCATCAACGCGCTCACGATCCTTTCCGAGTTTCCTGGACCTCCAATCTGGAAGATTTACCTGCTGGCATCCCTTCCCATCTTGATGATGGGCGTAACCAATTTCATTCTCATCCCGCTTGCTATTGCCACCGGTCGGCGAAACGTCTTGCTCGTCACTGGCGTCGTCGCGCTTGCAGGCTGCGTGGGATCCGGGTTCAGTACTTCCTTGGCAACACACCTTGTCTGCCGTGTCATTCAAGCCGTCGGTGCGGGCACCATTGAAAGCCTCATCCCCTTCATTCTGCAGGACATCATCTTTTATCACCAGCGCAATGCTGCGATAAGCGTCGTCTTTGCCACTCAGGTAAGCCTTGTACATTCTGCGACCATTTGTACCTCGCAGTCGAAGCTCACATCTGGCTACCACAAGGGTCTCATTATTGTTGCTCTCGGAGTAGCCTCGCCATACATTATCGGCTACGCTGACTGGAGAGTCATTTACTTTGCAACTGCAGCCGCCGGTCTACTGTTTTGGGTCTGTCTGTTTTTCTTCTTGCCCGAGACCAAGTTTGATCGTTCAGAAGATGAAAATAGTAAGCGATTCGCTGCCAGTACTTGATGCTTTCAATAATGTACTGACGCTGTTTATAGATGGAATGCCGGTCGTACCTCTTCGACCCGGTCAAAAGCGCCCTGATATTGACCACGTCAGCTTCCCTCCCCGCCGCTTCAAGGACGACATTAAGCTATTTCAGTGCGAGGTTGATTGGCGAAGTGGCATCGACGCTCTCTTGGCCTGCTTTCGCACATTCTTCTACCCGCACATGCTTTTCGTTACGCTGCTGAACTCGGCCGTCATTGCAATGGCACTTGCTGCTGGATATACAACAGCACCGCAACTACTTGCTGCCCCTTGGAGCTGGAACTTTTACCATCTCGGTTTCTGTCTATTCCCGCTCGTTGTTGCGGCGGGCGCCTCGTTTTTAATCTCTGGTTGGGGTGCTGATCAGGTTGCCAACTGGCTGGCACGACGAAACGGCAAGCGAAACCCCGAGTTCCAAGCCCTCAATCTGATTATTCCTTGTCTTGCCGGTCTGATAGGATGCATCGTCTTTGCTATTTCGGGCGATAACCCTGCAAAATACCACTGGATGCTGTTCCTCCTTGGTCTTGGGATGATTGCATTCGCTTTCCTTGCCACAAACACAATCGGCATCGTTTATGTTCTCGAGTCATATCCTCATCTCACTGGGCCAGCACTAGTCAACATTGCATCTTTTCGACTCATTGTGGCCTTTGTACTCTCTTTCCGTGTGTCAGAGTGGGTTGCAGAACTTGGATACCTCAAGACATTCATCATGTATGCTGGAATCCTGGGCGCTTTTATCCTGTTCATACCAATCATTTACACCTGGGGGCCCAGTTGGAGGAAGCGTTGGCCCGCACTGCCCAAGAATTGATTTTCTAAGCACTCAGCGAACTAAACACTCTGCAATGAACCGAGCGAAGCCAAGGGGGGAACCATCACAGAGCGCGATTAGCGCATTGTTGAAATTTGCAAGCTGGCTCATTGTCTATGAATAGAATAAAAAAAAAGACATTTTCAGACTCTACGCGGAATTCGTCCAAAGAATCAACAGTGTTGCTTCACAGTTACAAGACTGCTTGGCTAATGTTGACGTTGCTAGGTGGACTTTCCGATAAGGGTTAGAACAGATGTGGCACTTGGTACAGGCCGCCCGCTCTAGTTCCTGTATACTAGAATGGTGATCTCGCGGATTGTGAGGACAAGGGCCTCGAAATATTCCACAGCAGCGATCGCACAACATCGCAACAGCAGAAAAAATTCTAAGAAAGCTCTTCTCCATGTCGTTCTAGAAAGACGTTAACTGCAAAAATAATAATAAACAAAATAAGTATAAGCAACTTTATCACGACTAAGCAACCGCCCGCCTGATGGCTTCCTTCTGCTATCGTCCTATGCGTTTCTTTTCACGGCGTTCCGCCTATGTTCATCTCCTTTTATAAAATTCTTTTTTTCTTTATATCAAGAGATGAGAAGTTACTTTATATATATGCACCTTAATATATGTATACTAAGTTAATTCTGATGACGCTCATGCTAGTTAGAAGTGGGCGTAATAAACCCTATTTCAGCCAGGTGGTTATTCAGCCAGGTAGCCAGTCAGACGGGTCCGGTCCGGCGCTGTCCCACCCTGTTTGACAGCAGCCCACTCACCCGCCGCGTCTTGCACGGCGAAGCGCGTCCCCTCCAACTTCACTCGGCACGCCGTTTCTCTCTACAACACCAGCACCATCACATTTGCCATGTCGGCGCCCGATAATGCAGAGTATGAGCTGCTCACTGAGCACTTTAGCTACCCTCCAGTCGTACGTCTTCCATGTACCCTTTGCCCAGTCTCCCGCCACAACCAGTTACCGTGTTTCCCCCACCACTAACAAAAACACCCCTCCACCACCCAGTCTCTCCTCGACGACATCATCAACGCCGTCAATGTCCTCGCCGACCGCGCCCTCGGCGCCGTCGAGACCGCCCTCACCAAGCTCCCCGCGCAGAGCCTCGGCTTCGGCGGCGGCCCTTCCAAGAAGCGCGGCGCGCCCGGTGCCGACCCCGCTCCCGACACTGTGACCCCCAACCCCGACGAGGCCGCCAAGCGCGAGATTGAGCACGGCACGCACCAGCTCGAGACGCTGCTCAACGCTTCCATTGACAAGAATTTTGACATTTTCGAGCTCTACGTCATGCGCAACATTCTCACCGTCAAGCCCGACGACCAGCCGTACATGCAGCTCGCGCACTATCAAGGGCTCGATTTCGACGCGCCAGCGGCGGCCGGCGGCGGCGCCGACGCGCAGCAGCCGACGCTGGACTCGGTCACGCAGCTGCGGCGCAGGCTGCACGCCAGTCAGAAGCTGCAGGCCGCGCTCGAGACGGAGCGCGTGCGCAATGACGCGCTGTTGAGGACGCTGCGCGCCGCGGTCGGCGTCGGCAAGCCCGCAGCGTCGGCGTCGGTGAAGAAGGAGGATGGCGTGGCGGGAGGCGACGCGGAGCAGCAGCAGCAGCAGCAGCAGCAGACCGACACGCTGGGATTCCTGCATGACCGCGGCACGCTGGAAGAAGGCGGCACGGAGCGCCCCATTACGACGACGACTGAGTTTATCCTCGCGCAGCTGCAGACGCTAAGGTCGCTGTCGATGTCCCTGCGGAGCCTGATTCCGGATATTGACGACGGCAATCACGACGACAATGGCGACGCGGAGGATGGGAGAGACGGCAAGAGCTGGCGCCGCGAACGCGCCGAGTACATTGAAACCGCGTCGAGACGTTACCTTGAGACGGTCGCGGGCGTGGAGCTCGGCCCCGCGGGCGAGGTGCGCGACGGCGAGTGGCAGGGTCCCGGGAGGGGCCTCGCCAGGGACGAGGTCGAGGGCTTGGAGGCGGTGGTGGCGGCCTTGGGCACGCAGCAGCAGCAGCCCGCGACGGAGAAAGCGTCGGCGCCGGCGCAAGAGCAAGTCCAGGGAAGCGGCGCTGGACAAGACGAGGACGAGCACATGGCCGAGTCGTAGCGGCTTGGGGATTAATGTCGGATTCGGTGCATGTATATATCACACTTGTATTTTTGGGAAAGCGGGATATCGGCGTTTCATCACTCTGGGGCACAGCCATTTGACGTTTGGCTTTATAACGAATACCAACCCACACTTTTACATGATAGTCTCCATTGCAATGGTTGGTCACTGAAAAAAAATGTACATGGTATTGAAGATCGGAATCTGTCCATCTGTCTAAGAAAAAAGGGTCAAATACGACAACAGGCCATGAGCCGTGATATAATGTACAAATAAAAACACAAAAGCAACAGCCCGATGCTTTACCCCATCTTCAGTAATGTTCAATCAGCTTGTGCAGTCCACCAGGCATGTTTGCGTCGTCGAGGAGGTTATTTTCCTTGGCCAGGTACCAAAAGTGATGCTTCCAGAAGCGCGCTTCGTCGACGTCAGTCTCACCACCCCTCTGCACTTGCGCCAGCATCTTGTTGTGCAGGACCGAGTCGACGATGCGCCGTGCGTTGGCCGGGTCGCCCTCGGCCAGCAGCGCGCGCAGCAGCTCGTTGAGGCACGGGAGAGACGTGACAGGGCGCCCGGCGGCCGCCAGCTCGTCGAAGCGCTTGAGGGCCACGTAGGGCTCACCCGTAATGGCCGCGGCGCGAATCACGCGCTCCCACAGCGTCTGGTCGCCGCGCGACGTGTCCGCCATGTCGTACTTGCGCAGCAGCGCCTCGATCGGCGCAAAGGAGTGCGGGTCGCGCTGCAGCGAGCGCTCAATCAGAATCGTCACCATGTATGGGTTGATGCGCACATTTTGCTGCCGCAGGTGCGCGAGCACCGCGTCGACGGCCGCGTTCGACGCGTTAGCCAGCGACGCGACGGCATGCAGCGCCTTGGCGTAGAGCTCCGGGTTCAGGGCAAACTTGGAGCGTGACAGTTCGGCAAAGACTTGGTTAACGGCCTCGACCTGCGCCTCGGGCGACTCGGGGCCTGTCAGCGACAGCATTTCTTCAATGAGAATGACAAAGGTGGCCTGGTTCGGCTCGATGCCGTTCTTCTCCATCAGGTCCATGATCCAGGCAACGTCTTCGGGGCCCGTACCAAAGGCATGCCGGAGAATAATGTTGTGGGTGCTGACATCGGGCTTGATGCCGTTGTTGTGCGCCCAGCTGAGGAGCACCTTGGCCGACCGCGGGCTAATCTCCAGGGTGCCCTTGATGCAGGCATTCACCATTTCGATGCTGGGCTGGACGGCGCCGCTCTCTTCGACCGTGTTATTCTCCACCGCAGCGTTCCAATCCGCTTGCAGTTTGGCAAGCGCAGTCATGCAGACGCCAATCTTGCCTTTGAGGATGTATGCTGCGAGGCGCTCCGTCCAAATGGGCACGTCGAGGCGCACATTTGCCATTTGGAGTTGATCCCACAACGCATCAATCTTTCTGAAATCCTTACACAGCCTCCAACCGTGCATCATGCCAGTGTACGTCTTGAGCGTGAGTGGAATATGCAGCTCCTTCATTAACTCCACGGCGGTCTTATATTCGTAGTCTAGGCGTAGTGCGCATGTGATGAAGATGATGAAGCCCATCAATTCAGGCCTGGCTTGTATTGCAGAGCGTAAATCTGGACTTGAGGCCTGTTTTTCGTACAATTCGGCAAAGATGGTACTTACTCCGGGTTTGTTGCGTCCTTCATAGGCCCTGCGGAATCGCCTGTGAATCTGAGCAAGACTGGCCGTTGAGTCATCCGGAGCGCTACCTTGACGCCATGCTGCTTTTTCATTCTTTAGAAACTGAACTAGCAGCGGCCACTGATTCCTGACATATGTTCCAAGTTCGTCGAACTTTTCTGTCGGAAAGGCGACTGCATGACTGACCTGATGCGGAAATTGTTGCAGCATCAATTCGGCCTGTTGGCTGTGTTCACTCACAAAGATGCTAGCGAGCTCCAACAACGGAGCAAAGTCTCTTTGCACATGTTCTGTTACGAAGCGTGGGTCGGAGAAGAGGCACAGCGTTGCGAGAAGCCCGTCCATCAGGTCTCTCGCTCGGCCATCTTTGAATTGAGGAAACAGGGCGTCAAGGAAAGATTCTGGAGTAGCAATTCTGTCGCCAGGCGCCCCGTCCTGTGAGCCCGGCGTAGCTCGCAGAGCCACTTTGAAATCGACCTTGTCAGGAAGGGCTAGCCGCAAGGGCCGGTCCTTCTCGGGCAGCCTTTGCATCTGAGAAACGTGCATCCAAAGGTCTAGCAAGCTCTGTGCTAGAAACCCGCGACGAGCGGTCGTATTTTTGCTCGTAACACAAGCATGGCAAAGTTTCAGTGCCATGACGTTGGGGATGTGCGGGTGTTTCATGCCGACGCGGTCTGCGATCTGAGCAATCTCCCGGCATGCGGTGGCTCGGCTGTTCTGGATCGAGTCTACGCAAGCACCCTTGATGAATTCATGTAGAAGATGTGATATGGGTGCTGGGAGATCAGTCCCATAGGGTCGTAAGAGGGGCCAAATTGACTCCTCAAACGTCTTGAGCCGTGTCATGACAGGCTCGGTCCTGCGAGCCACCAGAGTGCTCAGCAGAAAGGTCAAATCGATTTCATGCGCCCCCATTCCGGAGGTCTCTGGAGTCGGGGAGAGAGCAGCCGGTTTTCCTGTCCATTCGGATTTTCGGCCATTGACAATTTGGTTGAACATGTCGTATGCCGGCGCGTCGGAGCCGTAGGTGGGAAGCAATGATGCGCGGTTGGGCTCAGGCGTCCCATCCCGAATGCGTGGACGTATTCGCTGCTTTGGGGTAGACTGTGAGGTGTGTGCGGGCTGAATCTTGGAGTCGGTGTCGGCGAGTGACGAGTACGCCAGTTTAGCGACGGGCTGGCGCGCCTGGAGGCGCAGCCGCGAGGTGCATCTCCAACACACAACGCGTGGCGGGATCATAACGCCTGCTGTCAGTCGTCCGTCAGCCGCAGGAGGGCGGCGCACAGCTCGGGTTGTGGTGAATCGTGACGTCGTGTGAGGCTGACAGGGACAAGTCGAAGAGGAAGATTTGAGGTTGAGATTCTGAGGTGGGCCCCTCCAACATTTTGGTGGATCCCGTCACCCTCCTTGCCTCCGTTGCCAACAGCTTGTGGCTGCTGAGAGCTGCGTGGAATTGACAGAAAAATCAATTAATGGCTGAATCGTTGATTACGGTTCGTCCAGGGAAATGAAGATGTGAAATTCATACATTACACTGGCATTTGGTGGTACCACTACGTAACTAACAAGCAAACTGGCGCAAGCTGGCCCACTCACAGTGAGGCGTGGAACTTGCCATCCAGCTCCTCTACCTTGGCAACGCTCTTCTTGTAGCCTGGATTGCTCTCCAATGTCTTGATGTATTCAACAACACGGGGATAAGTCTTCTCCCAGCCAGGCACAATTTCCGCGAAACGGCCCTTGGCGGCAAGAAGAGGAAAGCTCATGAGAATATCGGCCGCGGTCAACTGGTCGTAGCAGAGGTACTTGCCACCCGAGGTAGAGAGCTGGTCGTTGAGCATGGCGAGGTTCTTTTTAATATTGGGGGCGATGAATAAGGAGATGATCCTGTTGGCGACAATGGAGGTGATGGGTCGGACGAAGAATGGAATGTCGCCTCCCTTGAGGCCTGTGCATTGGTTAGTACAAATCGCGGGGCACGCATGTCGGGCACATCATCAACACAAAGAGCAGAGAGGCACATACGTCCGATAACGAGTGACAGGACCAGATAAGGCATTAGAGTGCCCTCGGCATAGTGTAGGTAGTACTTGTAGCGCATGTAGGCCTCGGTCTCGCCGCCAATGGTATTTTCCTTGCCCTCCTGCCAGCGCTTCGGGACGAGGCGCTGGCCTTCTGGGTAGTGCGTGCAGAGGTACTCGGTCATCCAGCCGCTCTCGGCCAGGACAATGGGTTTGGCATCGGCGCCGGCAGGCGTGATGGTGATGACGGGCGACTTGCCGAGGGGATGCACCTTTTCGAGCTCCGGAGGGGCCAGGAATGTCTGCTTGTTGCGGTGGAAGATTTCGACCTCGTATTTGACCTTGAGCTCCTCAAGGAGCCAAAGGATGCGCTGGGAGCGCGACTGCTCGAGCCTACAGGCGCAACATTGTTAGCCCATGGTGCTTGCTTTTTTTTTTTTTTTTGCGCCAGATTGTCGTCTGTTGGCGAACAGAGGGGCTTGTCGCATGTTCTGAGATGAGACATGACGTTCGTGCATAATACACCAGCAAACTGAACAAGCCACCTACGGCACTTACCAGTAGAGCTTGACCTTGGCCTCTTCGGTGGACATTTTGAAGCAAGTGAGATGGTGTGTAGTTGCAGAATAACAGGAAAAATTGTATCAAGAGCCAATGTTTTCAAGAAAATGCAAATTTTAGCAGCAGAGGTAGCACAGCAAGGCAAAGCATTTCCACCAGAACGATTGCTGGGGCAAGGGCCGAGGCTCCGATCTACTACAAACCCCACTGTAGCGCGTCCAAAGCCAAGTCGATTTCGTCACAATTGACGCTGCTTCTCCGGATGCCATTCATTCCGGCTATTTATATGGTCCAGACTCCATCAAGTCGATAAAGAGGAGCCAATTGGGAGCAGAGACCGCAACATGAAGTCGAAGAAATGATGGCGCGCAAAGCTGAAGCATTCACATGTAAATATACAATTTTACCTGACAGGGGAGACTCCGCTTTTTTTGCCCTGCGATCCATACTAACCTACATCATAGGTACTTTCCGCACTACAAACGGAGCACCTGCTTCGCCGTTATTCTGCATTATACGAGCGCAAAAAGAGGAAGAAAATCGGACGAAGTTATCATTAAGCATCCCTCAAGTTACGGTATTGTCTTGGAATCGGAAATCAGTCTCTCGTCCCTGCAATTCCAGCATTCAGCGCGTGTCGCAACTCGGACAGCCAGCACCACCACAGCCTCATTTCAACTGACAGCCAAGCAGCTAAGTAACGGATCACAAATATGCATCATCACAAGAATGGAGAGAAAATGGCCGATTGATTCCCATCACAGTTTAGTAGCGATGAATCAACCACCCCCATCGCCGCCACCGCCGCCGCCGCCGCCGTCACCTCCTCCTCCTCCTCCTCCTCCGCCATCACCTCCTCCGCCATCACCTCCCCCTCCATCACCACCCCCGTCGCCGTAACCACCTCCATCACCTCCACCGTCAAAATTCCAGCCTCCTCCATCGCCACCCCCTCCGCTTCCCCCTCCGCCACCTTGGCCATCACTCTCGCGATTGCGCGGGTTGCGCCTGTTCCGCCGCCGCCGTCTCGTCAGAATATGTCGTCTTTCCCACACCGGACAGCGCACAAGCGCCGCGGCTCCCAGCGCAAACACCACTGCGCCGGCAATGACACTTATCGATATGGAAAATGCCAGCGTGTTGACGCCGGGGTATGGCATGGTATACGCGCCCCGCGGGATAGCTAACAGAATCATTGGGGCGACTCTAAGTGCCGCGGTGAGCAGCAGGGCAATGCAGTGAACACCCTTGCTGCACTGGAAGCCGACCACGATGGAGAGCACCATGTGCAGCAGCCACATGGCGGCCATGACGATGCCAAACGGCCCTTTCCACCTGAACACTCCGTATCCGCTGGCGGTAAAGGCCGATGCGACGGTCAGCGACGTGCTCAATGCCAGAAAACTCAGGAAAAAGACGAGCGATGCCACCCGCCAGGCAGACCTCGGAAGACAGCTGACCAGCATCATACTCAGCCCCGTCACGGAACTAGGCAAAAGCCCAATGATCCAAAACTGTATCAATAGATTCCCATTGCGGTCAAAATTTGTCGAGCCGATGTATATGAGTATGGCCTGGATCACGAGCGGCGTTGTCTCTGCAAGCACCGCTCCAACGTAGCCAGCCGCGCTCAGCTGAGGAACATGCTCGGAGCTTGTGCCCGGCCCAAAGTAGTATCGGACTGCCCATAGCCTGTGATTGAACTCGAACCTCCGGACGAGCTGCACCACAAAGCCCGGCTGCAGAGACCGCAGGCAGCTCCACATGACATTGCGCATGAAGCCCCCCAACCCCCACGATGCGCGACTCTGCACTGGCCATGTAGCGTCGCAGTCATACGCATCACTTTCTGAATATGGCGCAAAGGTCTTGTTCTGGCGCAGTGGAAGTAAACTTGATATCTCTGGAATCCACCAAATGCAGCACAATAATGCGACTGTTGCCGACAGCGCAAACCAGTGGAGCCCAGTCACGGTGTAAGTCGCGGGTGTGTCCTCTGTCATTGCATCCTGTTTTGCCCACGTCCTTGTCGGTTGTGTCTTTGCGCGACTCAAATTGAGAACGAGGTTTAAAGTTTATTAAAACGAGTTACGAAAGCTTACTTTTCAAGAGATTTTATTTTGCTGAGGGCTGGGCGTCCATGCCAAGACAAAGAGTCTTGTGAGACGGCCCCAGCGTCACAAAAAGCTTCAGCTCGCTAACCAGACCTATCAAAGATGCGGGAGGCGTCGCAAATCAGCCTTGCACGTGTGTTAGCGCCAAAACACGTTGATTCAACGTTCTCAACAGATCTAGCCCAGGAAGTTGCATTACGCTCGAAATGACGGAAACAAGCCGTCGTGATGGCTCGTTCTTTTGGCTAGCTCCCAGTCATGCGCTCAGAGGCAGGAGATGTTGAAGGATATCTCTTGGGCAAGTGCTAGTTATTGGATGACTCATGCCCACTCACTCAAAGTCTACACAAACTCAAAAAGCAGGACAGTCAAAATCCTTCAAAATAGTCCAATTACACAAAAAGCGCAATCTCCATCATGTCAGCCACCGAGAGCACCCCGCACCCCATCACGCTCTACGACATTGCGCAGAAGCCGCCGGTCGAGGAGTCGTGCTGCGCGCCCAATCCGTGGAAGGCCCGGTTCGCGCTCAACTTCAAGCAGCTGCCGTACGTGACAACCTGGGTTGGCATGCTCGACATTTCCCGGGTGCGACGCTCGCTGGGCGCGCCCGCGTGCCGCAAGTTTGCCAACGGTGGTGACTTTTACACGCTGCCCGTTGTGCAGGACCCCGCGACCGACGCCACCGTCGGCGACTCGTACGACATTGCCGTGTATCTGGAGACGCAGTACCCTGGGGCCGGCGGCGGCAGCCTATTCCCGGAGCAGGCCCTCGAATTTGCGTTTGAGCCGACGGTCGACTTTCCCACGTTGCTGACGCTGCCCCGCGACGCGCGCTACCCGCAGTACGGGCGGTTCAACCTGAGCGTTGACACGCTGTTTACCACGTTCACGAGCCTCATTGCCGGCGGCATGCCGCTGGATCCGGCCACGGCCGACGAGGTCAAGGCCGAGTTTGCGCGCCGCGCCGGTGTGGACCCCGGGCAGCAGTTTACGCTCGAAGGCGCGGCGAGGCAGGCGACGCTTGATGGTTTCGACAAGGCGCTGGGCGACTTGGCCAAGCTGTACGCTGAGAATGCGGATGGGCCGTTTGTCCTGGGGCAGCAGGTCAGCTATGCGGACTTTATCGTCGGGGCGTGGCTGCGTCTGTTTTTCGTGGCAATGCCCAGAGAGGAGTGGGAGCAGGTCAGGGCGTGGCACAATGGCACTTTCGGGCGTCTATACGATGCACTGGATACATATGCCCAAATACAATGAGCTTGACTCGTCGATGTGAGGCTAGAAAAAGCCAAGTTACTGCATATTACACCCAGTAGAGAAAAGGTGAACTGGTGGACACAGTAGCATTCGGCCCGAGTTAATGAGCATTGCATTGGTCAATCACGAAACACGGGTTGACACGCGGCTTCACCTAGTGCGCAGGCAAATATCGCTATCGAAATAGAGGCAGCAGCATCACGTACCCATAATTCCTATACAAATATGATGACAATTGCGGGTGATTGAGACATCCACTAAGAACAACTAAGAATAACCAATAACATAAAGATAGCCCCCTGACGGATCCCCGATAGCTAGCGCAAAGGCACTTATATATCTACATATCTAGTCATGAGGTAGTCGACAATACAGACAGGATTGACAAGACAAGGAGTAACAAACGCAAGTAGAGTACAAAAGACTAGAAATGCTGTCACATCTATCCAATGATGCAAGTTGCCATGTCTTAATCGGACGATGCCTCACTCGCTCCACTCCCATCATCATCTTACAGCAACAGCCAGGCTGCCTATAACCCCATTCATTAAGATCGTGAATTTTTCAGAGAATGCATCTTTGCAATTTTCACCGATTTTGCCTAGTTACACTGCTCGTAGGGATATCTGCCTGGACGACAATACGAGCCAAGCCTGCTAGAGTCGACTGAGCGTTTCCACTCTCTCTAGGCAGCGCACCAGGCGGGCCACCACTTCTTTCAACTTGAATGCTATGCGACGATCCAGTCCTGCCTCTTATAAAAAGCTTCTTCCCATCTGGCCATTTGACTTTTTAATCCAATCTTCCCAGCAAGCGCCTCTCCAAGACTGACTGACTTTTTTTTGCCATCATGTATCGCACGCCAAGACACTACGAACTCGCGGCTTTGAAGGACTTTCTCTTGTCCGCTGAGCGCTCGCAAGCGGAGACTGAAGAGTTTATCCTGGCCAATCTCGAGAATCCAGTCTCACCGCGTGTCATTGCGTCCATCTTTCATAAAAAGGCAGTCGACGCCTACAAGGTGAGCGCGCTGTCGTCCTGTCCCGGGGGGGTGTGCATCTGCTAACTAAACTCGCCAAAACTGCCAGGCGGCGGGAGCCACTGTGCCGCGGCGTCCGGGCTTTGGGCTGACTCTTGACTGGAAGACGGATGATGACAGCGACATCTTTCCTAGGTTGTCCTTTGACGATGAGGGAAATGCCTCTTGGAGGGCGCATACCCTCTTGATTCGCGAAGTCTGCATGCTCCGCGTCGTGGAGGAGCTCACCAACAAGCCAGAATGGTGGCGCAAGGTCAAGGACGACGAGATTGCGGCAAAGTGGAAGACTGAGATTTTGCAAATGGATTGGAAGAACTTGGTCGATCTCTGGGCCGTCTTTACCGAAGCCATGGCCGATGCTGTAAGAATCAAACCCCTTCCAGAGAATCGCTTGGGTCATACCGCATCGTGTGCTAACCAACACGAACTTTTCTACCAGGTCATTGCCGAGCTGCGCGCCAAGGCGGATCTCTACCAAGAAACCGGCCTGATCCCTGTCATGGACTACTCGGCCTGCGCCGTCAAGTCAGACAACCTCATGTCTGACGCTCTGGTCCAGCGCCTCAAGGCCGCCGTCGCGCCGCTCGAGGATGTGCCCGACGCCGCCAAGGACTGGCATCCCGGCAGCAACAACAAGGTCCTCGACCTCGTGCACCCTTCGCTGTTCCCCGTCATCTACGGCCGCACGCGCGTCCTCCCCGACCGCACCATTGGCGTCGCCGACTGCCTCGCGCACGCCGGCACCGGCATCCCGCTCCCGACGCTCGGTCAGAAGAAGCAGCGGAACCCAGACCGCTTGATCCCGGGCTACCGCAGTTCCATGGATGACGAAGACGACATTGAGCTGTCCACAAACTACCAGTGGCTGCCGTGCGACGTCGAGCTCAAGGATGGCAAGGCCACCATTGCCAGCTACATCAACAATGTGCACCCCGTGGAGCACGCCGCCCTGTACCCCGTCATTGAAGAGTTTATCAATCTCGCGCTGCCGGCGTGGGACCTCGTCTACCGCTGGCCCGAGGAGTTTGAGTTTAAGCGCATGCACTGGGACGAGATTTACAAGTGGCAGTGTGCGGTGCCCGAGTTCTGCAAGGGCGAGTGCGACCCCAAAAACTGTCCACTCGAGGAGGGCGGCGTCCCGCGGCCCGGCGGGGGCGACGACGAGGACGACGACAAGGGTAGTGAGGGCGGCGACGAGGAAGCCGATAAGGATGGTGAGGGCGGCGAAGAGGAAGATGACAAGGAGAGCAATGGGCGCGACGAAGAAGACAACAAGGAGAGCGACGCCGTCAACGATGTGGACGACGACAACGATGTGGACGACAACGACGAGGACGACAATGATGATGATGACAATGATGATGATGACAATGATGATGATAACGGCGACGACGACGACGACGACGACGACGACGACGATGAAGAAGCCTACGAGAATATCCAGGCCGGCGACGCGCGCGAGCAATGGTTCGTCCGCCACCACACCATGATCCTGCCCGACCCCGACAGCTCCGCCTACTGCGGCCGCTTCGCCGCCTCCAAGCTGATGCGCTCCTCCCCCAGCAACCTCTTCGCCGAGGCACTGCAGGCGCAGCCGAATCCCGCGCCCGGCTCTCCCCGGCTGCAGGTCATTGTCAAGCTCGCCAGCATCCACCTGACGCCGTCGAAGCCGCAGTACGACGGCGGCTCGTGGCACGTCGAGGGCCAGCTCAACGAGCGCATCGTCGCGACGGCGCTCTTCTACTACGACGCGCACAACGTCACCCCCAGCGCGCTCTCGTTCCGCACCGCCGCCAACGGCGAGCAGCTCCACGAGGAGGTGTTTTACGAGCAAAACGACTCGCGGGGGATCGAGCGCGCCCTCGCCATCCGCGCCCGCGGCAGCGTGTTGCAGGACATTGGCCGCGTCGTCACCTCGGCCGGCCGCGCCCTTTTTTTTCCCAACCTCTACCAGCACCGCGTCGGATCCTTTCGCCTCGCGGACCCCGCGAAGCCCGGGCACCGCAAGATACTCGCGCTGTTTCTTGTCGACCCCAAGGTGCCGGTGCTGTCGACGGCGAATGTGCCGCCGCAGCAGCGCGCGTGGTGGGAGCGCGAGGTCGGCGCGAACCCGGCCGACTTGGTCGGGAGGAAGCTGCCGAATGAGCTGCGCGAAATGGTCTTGGGCGGCGTGGATTTTCCCATTTCGCTGCAAGAGGCTAAGGGGATCCGGGAGGAGCTCATGGCGGAGCGCAAGATCCTGGTGGAGGATACTCAGAGCAGGTGGGATCAGACGGAATTCAACTTTTGCGAACACTAGATGTCATGATTTTGTTGCTACTCCGGTGTCAGTTCATGGCGGCTCCTCGCCAAGATTTAGAGAAGAACGACTTATGTACTGCTGGCACTGTCATTCACCGTGATAGCAAATTCTGACCCAAGTTTCGTACTCGTCAGCACTCTGAAGACTCCCAAGGGATGACTTTGCTAGTGTCCTTTTAAAAAAAAAAGAACGTTTCAGTCTGTGTCGTTACTAAATCGCAAATACAGACCAGTCATTGGCCTGCGTACTTAGGCTTGACGAAATTTCTACTATATTTTTGTTGCAAGTTTTCTTTTATCATCATTACATAACAAAGAGAAGGTGAAAGAAAACGCATGGGTAAAACAATGTGTCAACAAAGAACAAGAGGCTATATAGTCCTCTTCTTCCACCACCAAAATCGTGCTGTCCACTATCCCCATCCCAAGTGTGACAGACATGAAAACAAAAGTCATGACCTTGGTTCTTCTTCCAGTTGTAAGAAAAAAAAACGCACAAAAAGACGCCCAAGCCTGCGTGAGAGATGCTTTCTTTCCATTCTTTTTCAAATCCTTTTAAACCCAATGCAACGTGTGATTCATGGCCTGTCTACATATCATCTCCCCGCTTAGCCGCGAACGGCAGCTCCCAGAGCGCCGCCGGTAAACTGCGTTCCACCAGCCTGGCGCTGCGTGTTGCCGCCGAGGCGAGCACCACCGCGGCCGCCGCGGCCGCCGCCTCTATGGCCGCCGCGACCACGGCCGCCTTGGCGCTCAAAGGCGTTGGATGTGCCCTGTGTGCGGTGCTCGAGCGTGCGCTCGTTGGTCTCAATGAGACCGCTGGCCTTGTCGGAGAGAGTGAGAGCTAGGGACTGCAGACGGCTGAGCTCGACGCCCTTGCGGAAGATGACGGTCGAGGTGACCTGGTCAAGCGAGGCAGCAAGCTCCTCATGAGCAATCATCTTGCTGACAACGGCAGTGACCTTGGCGTCGTCGAGCTCAAACATTTGCGACAGCGTCTCGGTGGCGAGCGTGTCGTAAAAGGGAGCATATGTGAAAAGATAAGTACGCAGGCCCTCTTCCTGGATCTGCTTGGACAGCATGGCCTTAATGTCTTCAGCGTCAGGCATCAAGTCCCAAATCTTGATGCTATGGATAAAGGTAATTGCCTTCTTCCACTCACCCGCGGCAAGGGCCTTGGAAGCCTGCATGACGTGGTCACGAGTATTCTCCGGAGGACCGGTGAAGATTTGACGCTCGTGGTACTCAAGCATGCGGCGGTAGGTCTTGCTGATGATGCGCTTCTTGACGTCGGGAGAAGAACCAGTCTGAGCCAGCAGAGGAATCTCCAGAAGCATGCTGCAGGTGAGGTAGACGCACTCGAGCAGTTCCAGGTTGATGTGCATGTGGAAGGGCAGCTGGCGCTGCTTCTCTAGGCGCTCCTGCTCGGGAGAGACCTGGCTGTATCGCTGAATCATGACGCCCTGAGCGAGCAGCTCCTTCTGTCTGCCGCTGCCGCAAATCTCCTGAAGTGTGTTTTGGGCATCGTAAACGAGACCCTTGCGGAACGCGCAGAGGCCGACCTGCACGAGCGTGCGGTTGTAGAGGATCTGGCTGAGAACATCAAAGTTGGGAATATTCTCCTGAAGATGGGACATGAGCATCATGTCACGAGCCTTGTAGTACTCGTTGTGCAGAGCAAGGAAGTAGACCTGGCACAGCATAGCACGGGCACGAATAATGCCGTCGGCGTTGCTGAAGAGGTAGTTGCAGAGGACATTGACCAGGTTGCTGGCATCCCGGGACTGGCTGCGGGAGGTGATGACGGACTCGACCTTGGCACCGACGGCTTCCCAGCAGTTCTCCTCAAACGTCTTGATGACGGCAGCAGGCTTGAAGTAAACGTGTTCCAGTCTGCGCATGACGATACGGTTGATGCTGTCCTGGGGAGTGTCGAGGGAAGTATCCTTGCGGAGGTATTCGTAGTAGAGCATACCGCGGAAGATAATGTTGTAGAGAGAGCTCTCGTCCTGGAGGCGCTCAATGTACTCGGGAGTGTGAGGGTCGATGCTCTGGAGGGAGCGGGTGAGCTCATCATCCAGTCTCTCGACGTACGAGACGATGCTGCCAGGGACCTTGATGTACTTGTCACCGTCGGCCAGCGCGGGGGGCTTCTCATCGTCGTCCCACTCCTCGGCGTGCTCGACAACAATATATTCCTTCTCAGTGCTCAAAAGCTGAAGAAGAGCAGAGAGCTCCTTCTCGGCAGATTTCCAGTGATCGAGGGGCATGGCAGTAGCAGTGCCAGAACCGAGATCGAAGCGGGCAGAGACGAGAGCCAGGAGTGTGCGGAGCTTTTGATAAGGAGTGTTGGCAATCTCCAGAAGCTTCTCCATGACGGTGATTTGCTCAGCCTTATCCGTATTCTTCTTACCACGCGACTCCATAATGCCGCGAAGGTGCTTGAAGATGCTCTCGGGTGTGTACTGGAGGGTGCGGCCGCCCTTGCCAACGGTGGCGAAGCCCTCATCGTCAATCTCCTCGGGGGCAGCCTCGACGGCCGCGACCGTCCTGGCCTTGGAGGGCTTGGGAGCCTCGATCTCCTCAGCCTCGGATTCCATGAAAGTATCCTTGTCCGCGCGATATGAGTCGATCTGGGACTGGTATTCCTTGTTTGTCTTCTTGATCTTTTGCTTGACGGCGTTGAGGGCACGGGCCTGGATGGCGTTCATTTTCTTGGGTGTAACCTTTTGCTTGGCAAGGGATTCGTTCATAAAGTCCTCGAGCTCAGCAAGGATACGGATATAAGGCTTGGGGGTCTTGTTGGCGGCTGGCATCTTGGAGATTTGACGGGTGAGCTTGTCGAACTCTGTCCGTAGATAATTAGCATTCCGTGTGTCACTCTCCTTGCCAGTTTGCGCCGTAGAAAAACGCGGTAGTGATCCTCACCGTTTGAAATGAGCGTCCAGTCACCATTCTTCTCGCCATTCTCAATCTGCTTGATGGAGCCCTCGAGTTCATCGATGAACTTGGTCTTTGCACTCCTGACCTTTGCGCGGGCCTCATCGTCACTGTCCTCGCTGTCCGAGTCGGCATCCTTCAAGAATCTGTTTTTCCCCTGTGCCTCGTCATCGCTGCTGCTATCCTCATCGCTGTCGTCGGGGAAGTCCGAATCGTCCTCCTGGTCGGAGCCGTCTTGCTGGAGGTCCTGCTGCTCGGTATCCGAGTAGAGCTCCTCCTCGTCGCTGGAGCTGTCGCTGGAGCTGTCGTCGCCTCCACGGCGGAAGAATCGAGACATATTGGGTGGGTTGGACTGGCGGGCGAAAAGAATCGGCTGATCGTCAGTGTTCGGGTGAGTCTCGAGTTGAATTCACGACTTTGTTCAAGTCGCCCTGACGCGCGGGGTGAAAATTGATGATTTTTGGTGGGCAGGTGGGGCGCGCACTTTGGGGCTTAGCGACACCGTTCAGAAGCCCAGCGGCAGGAAGTCCTGCCAAAGACAGAACACACAAAGTTGGCCTAGGCCGACCCTGATTACCTCAGCCGCCGCCGGGCCGACCTTTTTGCCTTGAATCCCAGGATCCCCAGCGACCGGTCCAGGCCTGCAAGCCCTGGAAAAACTAGAACGCCCGCTACAACAGCGCTGCGCTCGCCCGTTTTCAGTGGTGCGAGCGCTGCACCACCCGCTGTAAGCCACTGTGCTCGAACCACACAACGCCAGCCAATGCTAGGCTCTCTATATCGGCTTTACCTCAATCTTGTATTAATAACCCTCGTCCTCTCTCTCTCCAGCAGAGCCGCCACTTTTGCCTGCCACAACACGACCCGACAATGGCACCTATACGATGCGCTCATAGCTTCTGCTCGGCGCGCGCCTTTGTCCAGCTCGCAAAGAGGCGCTATGCCACCGCGGCCGCGGCGTCCACGACGACCGGCTGCCTCGAGTTTCTCGCGCCCCGGGCGCTGCTAGCCTCGCCACCTCGGCTGGCCAACGGCACAGCTCGGTCGCTTGTAAGACGAAGCGCCGCACCTCTCGCGGCGCCGACGACGATAGCAAGGCGAACGTTTTCCGCCTCGGCGGCTCGGAGAGCAACGGTGTGCGTGCAGAACCCAGTCAAGGACGAGGACGGCAACGACATGAAGCTTGAAATAACCACTCGCGCGGCCAAGGTACGCCAGACTGCATATACATGATGTGCACAGTGATGCAAGCGCAGCGAATACCGAACAGTTTTGCTAACATGGTGCAGCGACTTTCAGAGATCATGGCCAAAGACTCGAATCCCAACCTCGCGCTGCGGATCCAAGTCGAAAGTGGCGGTTGCCACGGCTTCCAATACCTGATGAGCCTCATCACGATACCCCAAAAGGATGCCGCGGACTCTGCCACTGCCGTCGGTGAGGACGACTCCATCTTTCAGTATATTGGCGAAGACCCCGCCGTGGGCAGCAAGTACGACGGCGCCCGCATCATTCTCGACGAGCCCTCACTCGACCTGCTCAAGGGCAGCAAGGTCGACTTTACAATGGAACTAATCGGCTCGCAATTCAAGATTGTGGACAACCCTCTGGCAACGAGTAGCTGCGGCTGCGGAACGAGCTTTGACATCAAGATGTAGGGGCTCTGATCGGGGTGTCATGAACAGCCACCACTCTCTTCACTGTACTTTTTCAACGATTACCCCTGTATACACATTATAATACAATAAACTTGTAGACCGAAAGCCTCGGATTGAAAAATACCACTCAAGTCTACTAGAAGGCTTTATCAAGTCCCAACATATTGAAAGACATGCACGTGCCAATATCACAAAGGTAGTCACAGTATGCAGGGAAGCTGGTGTGCCATTCATGAGGGGAAATTTATTCCTCAAAACAAAAGCCCAAGCCGTGCTAGCAAACGCCGAATCATCCATGCCGTGTAAGTAGGCCTAAAGTCACTAACATTTTTGTCCTACCCGATCCTTCATACACATTTTTTTCATTGCATCAAAATACCAGCTTAGTTCATCTGGCGGATGAGGCCATTGATGGCGTCCTCGCGGTTGCCGAGGTCACCGCCCTCAATGTAGTGCTTGAACTTGCGGACGCGGAAGCCACCGGTGGGGTTGGACAGCTTGAAGGGCCACAGGAAGTTGGAGACCTGCTTGAAGTTGGGGCCGACCGAGTAGATCTCGTGGACAAGATCCTCGATGCAGACAATGCCGTACTTGCCGAGGTTCTCCTCGATGATGGCGTTGTCGGTGAGGGCAATGCGCTGCTTGTTGATCTTGCCGTATCCGCGCTTGTAGATGAGCTCCTTGATGGACTTGAGGTTGGGGTAGCCATAGGCGATCCAGGGCTCGACAATCTTGAGCATCTCGGTGATGGCCTTGGTGACCTTGATGAAGACGCCGTTGTTGATCTGGAGCAGACGGAGGAGCTGGAGGATCTTGCGGGGCTTGGGGGCAATCTTGTTGATACCCTTGATGCGCACGACGAACATCAGCTTGGCCTCGGCGGGGACGTAGGCAGAGTCGTCCTTCTTGGCAGCGCGGTGAAGACGGATCTTCTCGCGCTCAGCATCGCGGTACTCCTTGACGTACTTCTCAGCACGCTTGAAGATGACGCCACGCTTTTCCTTGTTGGACTATTGCAGTCATTAGCAAAGATGGCCTAGCTTGAGCATTGGCGGAAGAGAAATGTGAAGGCCAGGCGATTGTATCAGACCCGAAAGAAGGTTAACTTTCAACAGCATCGACAGATGTCTAGTTGAAGCATGTATGTTATGCATCACATAGTGCCACGATTGTGTGAAGAAAAAAAAATAAAAAAACTTACGGCCTTCTTCTTCTCGATGGCGGCAGTGCGCTCAGCGCGAACCTTCTCCTGGCTCTTGCGCTTCTTGAGAAGGGTCTCAGGGACCAGGATCTGGTCGTTGGTAGGGACGGTACTGTGAGCAGACAAGATTAGTACGTAGTCCGGCACACCCCGTGCGAGGGCGTGGAACAGAGAGCGCCGGTGCGAGAACTGTAGCTTGAGCGCGACATTCTGGCTTTGGCTAACTCGAAACTGTATTTGATCGGTGAAACGACAAGTCAATGCAAAAAAAGCTCTGAGCTCGTGCGACAATATTCATCCGACAATTCCTCAGACTTTCGTCCAAGAGTATGAAGCTGCGACGGGACATGTTTGGTCAAGAAAAAGCCTTTCGGCAATTCGTCTTTTGCACCAACCCAATCAGCAGCAATGCATTTGAGAGGCAAGATGTTCGATGAACAGTACTCTTTGCCTCCAACACCCCAGGCAGTATCTCTCAGATCCGCAGAGCCATTGATGGCAGGCCTGAAGGAACGAGGGTAATACGCCACGGGAAATAATCGAGCTGGCAAAGCCTCAAACCAAGAAGAAGACTTTGCATTTCTGTAAAGCTTCATACTTTGACATGAGCTGGTTGTTGCCCAGCAAAGAAGGACCACGACAAAATCTGCACAATATCTCGCAAAGAAACCCGACCGATATGAAATCGAATTCTCTCATCCGTCCATGCTTTCGCACGAGTTCGAAAAAGGTAGATAGACATACGTGGCACCCATTTCGTTGGCTGTGGTGGTTGTCGGTTAGTGATGATCGAGAAGGAGAAGGAGAGTGTGGGTGGGCAGCTTGGGGATGTTTTCTTCCTCTGCAGAGCGTACCCTGGGCGCACACAAGCGAGAGAAATTCTCCACCTTTTTTTTTTTAAACACCGCCAAAAGTTTTTATGGGGATGCGCAAAGACGTTCCAAGACGGACCTTCATTTTTTTCGCCTAGGGTCAGGGCTTTCGAGCACACACTCTAAATTGGCCAATACTGCCACACCCCACCGCTTCCAGCCAGCCCACTCTCGCTCTGGGGCTGGGTGCTGCGCGCCAAACCACCAAAGTGCCCCCTCAGTGCTTGGTGTTTTCGATTTTGGAGATTTCCTCATTCTCAACCCACCCAGTTCTCACCACCAAAACTCCAGCTCAAAATGGCTCCCCCCAAGAAGGCTACCCGCGCTCCCCAGGAGAACATCTCCCTCGGTCCTTCCGTCCGTGATGGTACGAATTATCTCTCATCCTTGGCCGAATGGACTGCCATTTGTCGCATCCAAAAAAAAAACATGAAAGCTAACACTACTTTTTCGACAAGGCGAGCTCGTCTTTGGCGTTGCCCGTATCTTTGCCTCCTTCAACGATACCTTCGTCCACATTACCGATCTCAGGTTCGTTCACCACCTTTGTCCCCCGACATTTTGTGCCATCAATTATTCTTCAAGGACGTCATTCGCTAATATGTTTGGCGGGGTCACAGTGGCCGCGAAACCATCACCCGTGTCACCGGCGGCATGAAGGTCAAGGCCGATCGCGACGAGTCCTCCCCCTACGCTGCCATGTTGGCCGCGCAGGACGTCGCCGCCCGCTGCAAGGAGCTCGGCATCAACGCCCTGCACATCAAGATCCGCGCCACCGGCGGTAACGCCACCAAGACCCCCGGCCCCGGCGCCCAGTCCGCCCTTCGCGCCCTCGCCCGCGCCGGCATGAAGATTGGCCGCATCGAGGACGTCACCCCTACCCCCTCCGACTCGACCCGCAGAAAGGGTGGTCGCCGTGGTCGTCGTCTGTAGATGCAAAGAAAGCCTCTTTGCCAAGGTTGCAAAGCTCCACGAGAGAAGAACATTCACGACCGATTCGAAAAGTTTTGGGGGTCTTTCTTTCCAGCAAACGAAGCGCTTGGTCTATTGGCTGGCATCTTCTTTGCGCAAGGAGTTTCTTGGTCTAACTGGTTCCCATCTGTGGCGTTGAGAAAACGAGGAGGACGGCATTTATCGCCTGGTCTCCAACCTACGTTGTTGCGCTGCCTGCCTTGACTGGGACGGGTGGTGCTTCGGTAGATAGTTACAAATTTCGCCCGAAGAAGGCCTATGACAAAGTTACTTCTGCAATAAAGATGTGTCCCGTGAATGTGAGGTGCCCGCATGCTGACTACGACGCTTTTAGTCTGAATGCCATGATATTTCTTTCTAAAAGCAAAGCTCTATGGTATAAGTCAATGCCGTATGCTCCGAGCTAACTCCAGATCCCCCAATATATAGGTTTTGTCTAATTGGTAGTGCCATACGAGGACCATCATTTGAATTCGGGCTTCAAAGACCACATGCCTCTGCCAGCACCGCCTGTTTTGCTCAGCATCGCCATCGTGTCGAGCGCCGTCTTGAACTCCTCGCTCTGCTTCTTCCCCGGACAGTACGGATTGAAATGGTCAACCAGCATCTTGCTCGGCACCTTGCCCCCGTGCCGATTAATGTACTGCTTAATCATGAGCATGAAATCCTTTGCTTTGAGGTTTTTGTCGACGCCGGGTGTGCCTCCGCGAGAGCTGCCACTTCCAGCACCGTCGTCAAGGCCCTGTCGATCAGCCAGGTTGCTGAGTATTCCGGCAGAGCCAGGCCCTGCGCGGCGACGATTGCCTCCAGGTCGACCGCCTTGGCCGACTTCGCCTGTCCACGTCACTGTCCCGATTGGCACACTACGGGCTTCCTGACCAGCGCGTCGAAGATGCGCAGCAGCTTGCTTGGCTACTTGATTTGCCTCGTGTCGGAGAATGGCAATGTCGGCCTTGGCTTTGGAAGGCCCGTTGACGATCTGCTCGTGATCGTACGCGCTGTTGACAGAGCGAGCAAAGATGCCATCAAGCATCCGGCGTTCATCCTGCGCAGCCTTGTCTTCTTTGAACTCTTCCATGGCCGCGACCAGATCCATTTGCTTCAACTCTTGTTGTTCGTAATCGTAAGCGGCATTATCATCCTTTGTGCTACCCTCACCATTTGTTATGTCCACCTCGGCACCCCTGAAAACTTCGCTTCGTTGAGCAGCCGCGTTTCCACCAGAATTGTACGTGAAAAGATCGTACAAGTCAGACAAGTCGTACGAGCTGCGTTGTTTTGGATCTTTCAATACTTTGTTCGTCATGAACTGCTTAAAGATTTGTCGATGGTAAATCTTTTCTTCTATTGTACCTTCCGTCATGAGTCTGTATATCTTGACAGGTTTGTTCTGGCCGAGTCGCCAAGCTCTTTCTCGTGCCTGCAAGTCGGTCGAAGGATTCCAATCTGGATCAAATATAATGATGCGATCAGCACCTGTGAGGTTGGTTCCCAAACCACCGGTGCGCGTAGTCATGAGGAAGACGTGCACGTCCAGGTCGTTATTGAAGCGATCAATCATTGGCTGGCGCTGGTCCACCGGCGTCTCTCCATCCATGCGCAGATACGATATGCCGCAATCTCTCATGCATTTTTCGATGATATTCAGCATTAGTTTGCCCTGAGAGAAAAGTAGCATCTTGTGTCCATTGGGAATCATGACGTTTTGCAGGAGATCCTTGGTAAGTTGCAGTTTTGTCGACAACCTGGGGCTACCATAGTCGTAGCCAGCCTTTTCAGACAGCTTCTTGTCCAGCAAGTCAGGATGGTTGCAAATTTTCCGCAAGGTATCAATTCCGTAGAGAGACTGCCGTCTTCGATTCAAAATGGCAGAGACCTCATCAGAACCAAGAAATGTCTCGTAGGCCTTGCGCTGGCCGTCAGTCAGTTTGCAAAACAAGACCTGTTCCGTCTTTTCTGGCAAGTCTGCGGCAACGTCAACCTTGAGGCGCTGCAAAAGGTACTCGCTAATTGTTTCTTTCAGCGCTTCTGCACACTTTTCAGCCGTCATGACTTGGAGGTTCGAAGCATTGGCATAGCCTCCTTGTCGAATTGGGATCTCAAATTGAGTCCGAAAATTCACGAGAGTGCCGAGTCGCATGGGATATATAAAGTCGAACAGTGACCAGAGCTCGGTCAAATTGTTCTGCACCGGAGTTCCAGAGAGAATCACACGATTCGGGGTGTTAAGTTCCTTGCAGGTGACGGTTATTTCGGCATTCGGATTTCGAATCTTGTGGCCTTCATCTAAAACGGCGTACTCCCACTCGACCCTTAGTAGTTCTTCAGCGTACGTCTGAAGGCCAGTGTAAGTGGTGACAAGCACGTGGCCCTTGTCGACAACGGCGCGAATGATGCGTCGTGCCGCCTTGACAGACTTGCCAGCCACGGGGCGGAAGTGGTCCAAATCATAGTCGTCTTCGGCAGTCGGGTTTAGCATGCCACTGCCAGACGAATGCAGGATCGAAACACGCAAAGGGGGCCACCATCGGTGAAACTCGCTGACCCATTGCCGAAGAAGCGTAGCGGGAGCAACGACAATAACTGGACGCTTTAGCTTCTTGCTGCTGTGCAGAGCAGCGAGGAATGCAATCAGCTGAACAGTTTTCCCTAGGCCCATTTCGTCACCGACGATACCACCCACGCGCTGCTTGTACAACTCTGCGAGCCATTGCACGCCAGTCTTTTGATAGCCAAACAACGATGGATGAATATCTCCAGGGAGCTTGAGGTTTTCGTCGATGGACCAGTCTGGGTGGTCAGGTGATGGTTTTGTCCATTCATCTGCCTCTGCGTCGCTCTCCGCCCCAGCCTCTGTAGACTCTTGTGCCTGTCTCCTTGAACGCCGGGCGCGGCTGCGTCGCGATATCCAGTCTTTTAGACGACGCTGGTATAGCTTTTCATTGCCATCGTCCATCTTTGTCAAGTCAATCTGCTCCTGCGCCTTAACAGCAGCCTTGACTTTATTCTTGCGTCGTTCCTCTCGAATCAAATCTTCCTCTGTGCCCTGCTGCCAGACTGCCGAGTCTCCAGATTCCGAGGCGGCTGAGGCTCCTGGCTCATAGTCTTGAGAAGGACTATGGTCTTTCTCACGCCGTTGCCGCTTGCGAGGTCGAAGCGAAAACTCGGATTCAACGGCGCTGCTGGTCGCTGGCGTAGTGCTTGTTGTCGTTGGTGCTTCCTCTTCGAACCCAGGCCGTCGCAGCAGCTGATGCGACGCAGGCTCCTCGTCCGGGGCACCGAGTTGCTCTGCAGCCGCTTCTTCTTCAGCATCGAGAACGGCATCTGCTAATCGACCTTCGACACCAGCAGGCCTCGGTCCTCCCACACGCGCAAAGGGTGTGATTTTGCCAGTTCGGATGAGGTAGTCGCGCTGGCTCTCTCCCGGTAACCTGGCCGACTTTGCGGTGGTCGGAACTTCGAGGGGGTCTTGCTCGTGACGTTTCTTCATGCGCGTCTGAAAATCCAAAATGTCACTGCTAATGTGCAGGATCTCTTGCTCAATCTTGGCCACCTCTTTGCGAATGTTGGCGGCCTGATAGGGGTTCGTGGCCGCGCGCTCGAGGCGCTTCTTCTCCTTGTCGAGCTGCAGCTTCAGACGCTGGCGCGAGGCCTCGAGCTTTTGAATGCGCGCCTGGTCCTTTTTGTCCTCTTGCTCCATGATAGCCGCGCTCGCCTGGAGCGTAATGTCGCGCTCCAGCTCGTCCTGGTCGCGGACGGTGCCGGTCAGGTTCTTAAGAGCATCCTCTTCAGTCATGCCGGCGAGGTCATTAGGTTGCTCTGTGTCGGCTACCTCTCCGGCCTCGTCGTGCGCGGCGGCAACCATCTTGTCGACCAAATCGCTCCGTCGATCGGCGTTTTCAGCCGCTCCATTTTCCTCGTGCTCCATGATTGCCAAAGTGCCGCGATGATGGGCTGCGACAGAGGTGGTGGGAGTTGGGCCAGGTTTCGTTGCGAGAAACAGCAGTGGCGAGGGGTAGCAATGTTACACCGCTTTTCGTTTAACACGAGGTCGCCTATATCGCCAAACTAAGAAAATCCAGTAGCAAAGGCTCAATGCATTGTCTAATCTGGGCGTCTGGGCTCGAATTCTTTCGTCGAAGCCTAGATGTGGCAAACGAGCACCGTGAATGAGATGGCAGTTGGTTTGGTGGCAAGGCGAACCGCGCAAGTGATCAGAGACACCCTCCTAGTCCACTATAAGGCCTTGTAGCTCATGGTAAGTCGTCGGACAAGCGCTCTGCCTAAAGACGTTGCTTTCGACAAAATCAAGATGAATATTCTCGAATAGACGTCAGGGACATACTGATGAGAAACCGTGAATGCCTCCCGAGGCAGCCTAGCCCAGTGCAGCCTAGTGGCCTTCGAGCGCCAAAGATGGGCGTTTGTCTGCCTTTTCTCTCCACTGGCACGTGTACCTACGTACCGTCGGATCTTGGCTTGTGCAGCCTTTAGTTATACCGTCGGGGTTTGGGCTTGTGCAGCTCGCCGTGCAGCTTTCATATTCATTTTATATTAATAATTAGTAAGGGGATTTTTTCTTAATATATAGGTACAAGATAGACAATGCGCTCGTGTTAATCATAATGCCCGCCCATTAAGTAATATAAATTCGTATACATATTTTCAGTTTTAGGGACATCATAGTAAGCCACCTTAGACACCTTGCTTCTTATCAAGTTCTTAGCATGTGTCTTGACCCGCTTGGCTCCATCCTCGTCTCCTCTAATTAGGCTGGTCGTCTCCAAGCCAATAACAACTACCTTGCCTCTTACACGCCATAATGGCAACTTTGAAACTTGGCAGCTTGGCAAATGCATCAGATCTATAGCCACTGATCATCAGAGATCATCACATTTCATAGCTCTTCACTGCCGTGCTGAAATGTGGGGGACAGCCTCGCGGCCGATGCTTTCTCCCTGCATTCGCCTTGCGACGTCTCACCACCCCGTGCGCGCCAGCATCACCGCAAGTAGAAGTATGACCTCTCAGCCCTCTACACCGCCATGGCTCTCTTCGTTACTTCGAGAGAACAATCCCGCGCCAAAGCTCTACGCATGGACGCCCGCACATCTCGGTCTCTCCACCGCCTTGCCGTCTTCGCCCGCGCTGTCTGCCCGGCCAGCCGACGACGCCGACCGCCGCTTATACATCCTCGGTCTCGGCAACCTCGGCCGCATGTACGCTCTCTACATCCGCACTCGCGCCGATCCGCCTCCCGTCACGCTCATCGTGCACCGCAAAGAGCTGCTTTCTCAATGGCACGAAAGCAACGGTATCGAAATCGCCTGTAGGGACCAGGTTCACACTTGCAAAGACTTTGATATTGAGTGGTGGGCGGAGGAGAAGCCGCCCGAGACCGGCGGCGCCGCGCCCGTCCGCGAGGCCGCCGACGGGAGCACCATCCGCAATCTCCTCGTCACCACCAAGGCGCAGGCCGCGCTGCCGGAGGTCGACCGCATGCGGCGCTACCTCGACGCGCAGTCAACCGTTGCCTTTGCCCAGAACGGCATGTCCAAGCTGTGGCCGCCGCACGGGGCCTCCTACATGGCCGCACGCTTCCCTCCAGACGGCGCCGCCGGCTTCCACGCGCTTCTCTGCGTCACCAATCACGGGCTTTACTCTACGGGCCCCTTTCGCAGCGTCTTTGCCTCACCCGCCGACGCCTACCTCGGCCCCGTCGTAGCATCCGGCATCGCATCCGCACCCCCCAGCAGCGCCGCTTACCTCACCGCGCAAGTGGTCGACACGGAAACCCTCGCCGCCCGCGCCTTTTCCAGCCTCGATGTGTGGGTGCTGCAGCTCGAAAAGCTCGTCATCAACACATGCATCAACCCTCTGTCCGCCATCCTGCGGTGCAAGACCGGTCGTCTCTTTGCCAGCGACTCCGCCTTGCGCGTCATGGATCTCATGCTTGCCTCCTCCAGCCGCATCCTCCAAGCCATCGTCGCGGACTCCAGCAGCGCCGCCATTCTCGCGTCCGATTTGCAAGCCGGCCGCAGCGTTGGGGCGCTGCGCGCAGAGCTCGCGGCGCGATTCGCCCAGCCGCGGCTGCGCGCCATGCTGCACCGCGTCGGTGCGCTTGTTCAGGACAATAAAAGCTCCATGCTGCAGGATGTCGAGGCTGGGAAAGCCACAACCGAGATTGGCGACTTCAACGGTTGGCTCGTCGACGCGGCGGCGTACCTCGGTGACGACAGCATCGATGTCAGCATGCACGAGCAGGTGATTGACCTGGTCGAGCGACGCGTGGTGATGAATGAGGAGCAGCTCGCGGAGCATTTTTTGGCAACGTAGTTGGATGCAACGATGGAGAGGCACAAGATAATCAAAAAACGACTTCCACCGCACCTCGTTACACGTTCTGCTGGTCAGCCCATCTTGGATTAGAGCGGCAATAGTAGAGCAAGGTGTTTCGCGGCCCGGGCTCACCTTGAAGAAGGCAGACGATGAAACGAATCAGCAACGAACCTTCTTCCGTGGGAAACTGCGACGCTTCCTAAGCTTCTTGACGCTACAGCGTGCTACGTTTCATAGCGAGGCAGCATAGCAAAAGGTGGGATAGGCCGATCAATACCGTTCAATGCGTCTGCGCAACTCAAAAGCTCTGGCTGCGAACAGCGCTGAGCTAAACCATATTAAAGAATAACCACACGCACAAAATTTACACATTTGCGTTGCAGCAAGTATCAACTCTTATATACACCAAGCCGGCAAGAAGAGACAAAGTAATTTGAACGAAGATAAAACCAATACTTTGACTTGGTGAAATCTTTCCATTCCTTCTTTTTGGTGTCTTTTTTGTCCACAATTGGGTAATAAACGCACCATCCAAAAGCCCAAGCCTGTTCAAATGTTCCCCATTCGCAGAGAAATTCCAAGAAAACGCCGGTGCTGGGTATTTGTGAGAAAATAATACAGCCCATTTGTAAAATGTTTGATTCCTCTTTTCCTTCGTCCTTCTCCGTTTCGGCCGAAACGCCCGCGCGCGCACACACATACATACACAAGCATACACCCCCTTCCATACATTTTCAACACCTAGCTGAAACCAAAGAGTCTAGCGGGGGACAGTCGGGCAAGGTGAGATGAAAGACTTGGCAGCATATGCTTCGTGTTCTCGTGCTCCAATCTGACAAAATCAAACACAGCTCAGTGTAGCGGACTCGTATCCGCATGCGTAAGCGTAATAAATCGTGATTAACAAGGCAAGAAATCGAAAGCAATAACAGGCAAACAATCCAATACCCTCGCAACAAGAGCTCAGGGTAAAGAGTATGAGATAAATAAAAAAGAGAGAGCGAAAGAAGTAGAAAAAAGGCGAAGTGGGTGTCTCTCTGAATAACCGGTGCATATAAGTCGTGTCGAGTTATTCTGCCTCCAAGTGTAATGATAAGAATTTCGGCCCAACTTCGCCATTGATGTCATTGTTCCGGCATGCCCTGGTGATGCTTCTCTGGGAAGGGCAAGTGCCGGTTTTCATTAGGATACATGATAATACCGCTCTCGGAAGGTCCAGGTTCGGGCGACATGGGCGGTTGGTACTCTTCGTCGCCAATACCGATTTGGGCGGCTCGCTCGCGACACGCCGCGGGTGTAAATCCAGTTCCTACTTTGTGAGCGATGATTCTCCATCTCTCATTTTCATAATCTTGTAGTGCGTTGCGAAGTTTTTGGTCCTGTTTTGGGTCCATTAGCGATCCGAACCAGTCTCGCCAGCGGTAAATTAGTGGAAACGTACCATGTCATCTGTCCACAAGGTCGTTTTCGCCTTGAGCTTTGTGCAGTACCGTACTTGCAGAGTTCCGGAAGAGCGTCCAGGGAAGAAGTCGGCGATTTGCTTCCACGTCAGATTCTTTTGCTCCTTAAGCAGAATCAGCAACTGATCATCCTCGGCCGTAAACTTGAGTTTTGGTCCCCGGGGTCTTGGCGCTGGCATCGGCATGCCTTCCTGTCCAACCATGCTCGCAGCGGATAGTTGCCCCGACTCGTCTCTTCGCATCAGTTTCGAGGGTGGTCCCATGTCTGGCAGGTGGTGGTGATGTGTCATGGGTAACGGCGGCGTGCCTGCCATCCCACTACCTGAAGAATAGCTTCCTCCCATTGGTGTCGTCACCATGCCAGCAAGACCCGTATGCTGTAGCTCTTGCATACCTGCTGAGGCCATGTCAAAATCTTCAGGTCGTGGTCTTTTCCCTGAGCTGCTTCCTTGATGTGGAGATGATGGCGAGTGACGCGGATTAGAAGGTGACATGTTCGGATAAAGAGGGTTGATTAAAGACCCGTGTGCTCCGAATGGGTTGCCCATACGGTCTCCTCGAGGTGGTCCCATGGCTGGACTGAAGAGAAGCTGCGAGGAGCCGTGCGGGGATGTTTGTGGTTGTGCTAGAACCTGCTGATGATGGGAGGCAGCAGCGTCTGTGTTCGAGTCTGTTTGAATTCGAGGGATACTAGAGTCTATGACGTCTCTTTGATAAGGGTTAGGATGATGGTGCTGTTGGTGCTGTTGGTGCTGTTGGTGGTGTTCCTGGCCATGCTGCCGCTGTGTATCGGAGAAGGCGGACGTGTCATATGTGGCGTGAACTTGCCTCTGGTCAGCAGACGGGGAGAGCTGACCAGAGTAGTCCACATTGTAAGTATGTCGATAGTTATCCGCCAGCGTGGTCTTGATGCATGGATCCCTCCAGAGCGATCCGCCCTGAACGGTCGCCGGTCTGTAGATGGAAATAATGTTCGATATGGCGCCCACGAGATGGGCGACTTGGGAGAGAAGAGAAGAGAGCCAAATTCTATCAAGAGCGGAAAAGGAAGAATGCAAGCTCGAAGAAAGGCAAAGAGAAGGCCAGCAAAGTAAATCTCTTTCTCAACTCGGGGAGAAGAATGGAAGAGAGAAGAGAAAAAGAGACCTGGCTACCCTTGGCCTGCCTTGCTCGCAGTGGGTATCGGGCAAGGATAATGGGGGAGAGTGGTTGTTAATAAACTGATTGGTAACGGTAATGCAGCCGCGCGAGGGCAGCAGGGCTGGCAGAAGCGCCGGCTTGGCTGAGATGTCTGATGATGGAGGGCCTGTAGCGAGGTCGTGCTTGTCAAAAATCCGAAACTTGAAAATCTCCGAAGCGAAATCACAACGCAACGGTTGTTGTTGGCCGCTTCAAAGCAGATTGCTGGGCAAATGGACAGTAAATGGTGTGTAGCGATGCGCTGAGCAGGGGCGTGTTTCGCCGCCGTCTCGAAAATGACGGGAATTGGAGATGAGCAGAATGTCGATTTGCGCCAACGCTCACATATAATGTAGATCCTTTTAATTTCGATTTATGCCAATATGCTACACTGATCAGATGATGGCATCAGAGGCATGAACGCTGGAAATAAGGTGTCGCGGAAGTGTCGTGAATTAGTTCAAAGTTGATGTATTCACCAAGATGAGGTCTTGTAGTGAAGCACATAAGATCTGACGTTTATAGCGCCGTCACAGGGATGATATATAAACGACTCGAGGCTTCGCCTTTGTGGAGATTCCTGGCATGAATATTAATGGGGGAAGGGCTCATTATACAGAGTTGATGCCGAGGAGTGAGGACAACAGAGAGAGGATCCCCATGGTGTGTGGTGTGGTGTGTGTTCTGAGTCTATCAAGTCTCAAAGCTCGGAAGCCCGCCGCCAAGTTGCCAGGCCGGGTGGGTATGGGAGCCTATCGATGGCATTTCTTGACTAGATGCACATGAGATTCTACGGCCCCATGCTGACCCTCAAAGACGGTGCGGCCGCGCCTTGTGTCAGGGGGTCGAGGAGCTTGAGAACGCGACAAATTGGCCAGGTTATGCAACCAAGGCAACTGTGGACAGCTAGAGAGTCGATGCGGACCTTGCAACTCCAAGACAACTCCCCAGAGTCCCCATACGAGGCGCGATTGGCACCAAATCATGTAGCAGCAGCCATGGTACTTGGAGGGTATAGTTGAGTGTGAGTGGGAGAAACTGGGGCCAGCCTGCAGATGAGTGCATGTATCGCCGGCCGCCAACCGGCTTCATTAGCCAGATGCGTAAAGCTACTGGCTTTAATAAGGGTGTCTGGATAACACGAAGAGAGAACGTGTACGTGCAGACAGGTTGCGATGCTTGTTGACCATAAGAGCTTTTGGTGTGAGGGTACTATAGTTGAAGCGACTAGTTGCCGGACGAGTTCGTATACAGGGGACTAGAAGGAATGGGTGGCAGACATCCTTCTGCAACGGCCGAAATGGTCGACTCGCAGACAGACATGTAGCATGTTGGCAGTCATACTGGGTTGATGATTCGGAGCACGGTGTCAATTGCGAATGGACCAAAAAGCAGCAGACATGAAGCTAGCAGTGTCGCAAGGCAAGCCCAATGCAAGCCGCGCCTGGCCAGGGCAGACCGGATTGGCTGTAAGCAACGAGGAAAAAATGCAAGACTGCAAGTAACAGATGTCAAGGGGTGTGGGTACAGGCTGCAAGACAGGGGTCGAATGAAAAGCTTTTCTGAGGGGGGTGGCTGTATTGCATGCATAGACCAAATATACCGTTATGGTCGAGGGTGTCGGGAGGCGCGAGGTGGGCTCGTCCCTTGTCATACAGACAAAAGAACCCTTGGCCACAAGTCACGCACAGAAAGCGTGAAGTGGTCCAGCGTGCGCGGTCAAGGCAAGAGGAAAAAATAACCGCTGCTTATTATGAGGACCAACGACGAGTTTGACATGAGTGAGCGGAACCGGGCGGGCCCCGTCGCAGTCTTGACTCTTGAGTAGTTGTGCGCAGCAGGTCTCCGTAGAGAGATGGATGCAGTGTCAGAATGGTTTGAGCGCTCAGGTTGAGGCGCGTGTGTGAAAGGTGGTGCCTGGCTTCAGGCTTGGCTCAACTTGTTAGTGGCTGGAGTAGTATGCGGGATGAATGTCACAAGCCGTCCGCAGCTTAAAGATCAGACCGACTGCAACTGGGCGTGCGGGCGAAAGGATAGATTGGTGGCTCTTGAACTCAAGAACTGGCAGAGCGAGCCCTGTCTGTGCACATTGGGTTGCAATCAAGGGCGGCGTGTATCCGTAGCTCGATGGACTATGAAGAAAAAAAAAAGGGTCGGAGAAGTGGCCCGAACCAGGTTCTGTTATAGGCGTGGATCTCGACGGACTGGAATCTTTTTCTTGTCAGACGTGAAGCTAGAACTTGGCTGGTGCTCCAGAACGCACGCGCAACAAGCAGATGATGAAGGCACGCAGAACTATGCAAGATGGGCGGGCGCAAGCCAACGGGCAGCGAGGAGACATATTCGTGTCAAGAAATGAAGACGATGCGTGACTTGGCATGCGGCGAGGAAGATGAAGACGAGGAATCCATGCTGGGCAAGACTTGAGACGGTAGCGACTAACGAAGGAGTCCAATGGGCGATACAGAGGAAAGCTCCGTTGTGGGGGATCGAAACCAGCGGGGGCGTCGCAGCACAACTCGAAGCCAAGAGGCATTCACTGACCGGTCGGTTTATCTGATGAAGGGGCCATGGTGAGGGACTGGCAGGTACACTGACAGGTTAGCATGTGTTGGTGCAGGGCCGCAGGCTGGCGAGCTATACGGATTAGTGTAGAATGAGTTAGGTACGAGTAGTAACTCTGGCAAGTATGGGTACCTGGTGATACAATCAATGCCGAGCCGAGCGGCGGCGCAGCTGATGTACATACATCGATGTGGGATGGCGGGCGGTGGGAGATGGGCCAGGCCAGGGTGTGTGTGCGATGCGCATGTGCAGGTGCAGGTGGAAACGGTCCTGGATGAATGTATGGAGAGTGGGCTGATTTAAAAGAGAGGCCATCCAATCCGAACTCTACCCATGCAGGCAGCATTGGCATTGGAGGGGGGAGGGGGGATTCATTTGGGGGGTCGGATTGGTGTGCATCAATTTTGCCGAGGAGCGAGGCGAGGGTGGTGGCGATGACGATGATGCTGATAATGATAGCGTTGGTGGTGATGGATGAAGTGGCGATGGTGATGGCCAATCTGGTTATGTCAGGTATGGTGTTTTGGTGAACGAAGAAGTCCCTGTCTCAATATCTACCTATGCGTCTGCAGTGAGCCCGTTTGTTGCTGTCGGCCCGTCAGTTCTCTCAGTCAATCGCCGTTTGCTCTTGTCGCAGAGATACCCAGAGCCCCATGCATACGTACGGATACGTACTCGTAGGTGCATAGCTGGCAGCTGGGTGCCTGGCTGGGGCTGGCAACTGGGGACAAAAGTATGGTACCCACAGTAAAATTGGCATGGAAGAAGCGCCCCAACGGCGGGCGTGCCCCTCCTTCCTTACTCGTAAAGCCTGGTCCGCCGCGCCCCCGGTTAACCTCCGCCCAGCGGCCCAGGCACGCCGCACCACCACCAGGCTACTAGCACGAAGTACTGCACTGCAGCCTCTTTTTTTTTTTTCCCAAGCAACTCAAACACTTTCCCCTCTGAGCCTCTGAGCCTCTGAGCTGCCTCTCTTGCTCTTCTGTCAAGACCAAAAAAAGCCTCCCGTCCCAAGTCAAAACCGCCTCATCCAACGCCCATATCTCCATAGCCCCAGTCCTTCTAATTTCTTTCCCTCTCCTCCCTTAGGCTTTCTGCCAGCATCCATCCATCCATCCATCCATCCATCCATCCATCCATCCACCCTCCATCATCCTCGCCCTGCCTGCGATGGGGCCAATTATTCCCACTTTGCGTTCGTGATTCGAACCAAAACTTTCTGGCGGCCATCTCCGTTTCTAATTACCTTGTCCGTCGACTGCTCGCGCTCCCAGGTATGGTTGTTCCCCTTTGCAATGCATGCTGTGCCAACAACCTGCCCAGGAATGTGGTGTGCGCTGCACCCTGCGCTGCGGCTAGTCCCGGCTGGCTGCTCCATGGCTATCTATTGATCCAATACAAGGCATCCTTTGACCGAAAAAGAAGAAAAGCATCCAACATTCGCAGACGTACCCAGATGCCTCCGACTTGTCCCGTCGCGTCCTCGGCGGACCTCGCTCACGAGTCACCAGCCTCACAACTCACAAGCACTTGTCACGGTCCATAGGTCCGTACGTCCGCACGTCCTACCTAGTTACCAGTACTTCTTACACCCTAAAATTAGCCCTGCTCACCTGTCAAAATCGCCTGGTGGCGCCCATGTCTGAGTCAATCTCTCTCCAGAGTTATAGCGCCATTCCCGCTGCTCCTCGAAAGCTTGCTCGCCGTGGTCTCCATTGCCCCTTTGCCCATGTCGCTTGGCATTGGACCAGCATATCGGACCAAGACACGAATCGAATCCTCAAGAACATAAGACACTGCCCGCCTTTATTGTGGGCGCGCCCGTCTCAAGTCACTAGTCGGCTGCTTTCAGCGCGATCCCTCATTATCTCATGCTCTAATAATACCAGCCGCCTCTCGCTCAGCCTCTCCCTTACAGCTTGCAACGATTGTGTCGTCATGGCCCACCACGGGGGCCTGCCTGCCCACGAGCTTAATATCTCGCCAGAGGCTGGTGGCTGGTCTCCCGCCACTCTCCCGCCAAGCTCCCGCCTGCTTGGCCTCTTTTTTTCGCTCCTCTCGGCTCACCTTGTTGTTCGACGTCGAGTCTAACCTGTCCGTGACGCCCCCCAAGCCCCCTTTGGCGTTGCCCATCTGCGAGCAACCCTGCGGCCCTCCCCTCCGCCCCCTGCCCAGGCCAACCTTGTGGACGTGCGATATAACAGATTGAATGTGCATAATGCATAAAATAGTCCAATTTGACTCTGCTCTCCGACTCGCCTAAACTCTTCTCTCTTTAGGCGGCGCCACAACCTCCGGCTCAAGCTTCCGGCAGCTCTTCAGCGCTGTTGCCTTCGCTGTCCTTGGCTAATTACGCCAGTATGCATGCAAGGCTACCCCGGTGAGTTGCATTGCTTCTTGACCCTCCGCTTCATGAACTGCTTCACCGTGACGCCAGCTGAGACGTCATCTCATCTGCGCCACCTCTCACAAAGGCGATCGCTCCGAACAAGGATCGCCTCGCCGTGCAAGTCGTCGCGAGCGGCTTTGCGCATCTTTACCCCAATTATTCCCATGATGAATGTTAGGCATGAATTTTTCTTTCTGATAAGGCTTGGAAACGCGGCGCATTTGGCGGCGACATGTCCGCTTCATCTGCTCGCACGTGTCAATTCCGATGCTTTCATTTCTTCGCAAGCATGGGCCTAAACAATGGTCCGGATACTTGCCCTGTTTTGACCGTCTCGCACAGCCATTGAAGCTATCACCTGCAAGCTACGGAGTACATGGTATTGTAACAATGTCTCAAAGCTCTTTCTATTTTTGAACCCATCAAGTATAAACAACAAAGCTAGTACTACAGAGACTATCATGGGCATAACAGGCAGTTATGCTCCTCAACAATTGAAGTAAAAATTGACAAACAGACAAAAAAGTACAATGATGCAATAGTAAATGTCCCTCTCAACTTTCAACGCCTCATTGCATCTTTTTTTCATGCAAACCCCTTTCCTGTCTCCAATATTATTTCCCTGATTTCTTCTCTCTGTCAGAATCCATTTATGCAAAGTTGTCGGAACGATCAACGCCAATATCCTCGAGCTCCGCAAAGCTGTGAAAGTGCACAGGCCGGTGCTGATCGCTGTAAAACGGCAGCGGCGTGTCAAGCTTGACGTGGACGCTCTTCTTCTCCATGCCCGCAAACGCGCTGCCCATGAAGCTATAGTTCCAGCGGCCGTCGTCAGGCACGAGGAAGAAGCCGCGGAAGCGCGGGCTCAGGAGCAGCTTGCGTTTCTCGCCCATGGTGGTCGTGAAGCCCTGCGGCTGGTCGCTCTGCAAGTCCCTGTTCTCGACGCCCCATTGGTACCCTTGCGGCGTGAGGCCCCAGGCTGACAGCGAGACGCTGCCGGGCGTAAAGGCGACGGATACAGTTACTGTATTGGTCTTGTCCCAGGAGCTGTGCGCGTCGAGCAGTTTGGCGTGCTCCGTCACGTCGGCGGCCGCCATGTAGGGCAGCTCGCTACCCGACGCTGTGTGGATGATGCCGAGTGGCTCCATGCCCTCGAGGAAGTCGCTTTGCGGCAGCTGCTGCGGGAGCTGCACGTTGCGGAGGCCTCCGACTTGTGGAATCATGACGATGCACTTGATCTCCTTGACCTGGTCATTGTCGGGCGCAGAAGCGCCGTACAGGTAGCCAGCGACTTGCACGCGCAGATCGGCAATAGTGATAAACTTCTTCAGAATGTTATTGGGCATGACGTAGGTGACGTCGTCGAGGTCATTGTCCATGGGAGAGACGTAGACGTTCTTGGCACGCGTGCGCAGGTTTGACGTCGCAATGGCACGTGTGCGCCACTCAGTCTTGGAGGCAAACGTCTGCTGCTCAAATTGCGACGTGGTCGTAACAATGAGATCTTCTCCGTGCACGTTTTGCGTCTTGGTGGTAACAGCGGTGAGCTGAGCCTGTTCTTGCTGCTGCTTCTCGATTTCGGCCGCTTGTTGTCTCTGCATGGAAGGTGCAGAAATTTCCATACCCAGGATGATGTCTCGTACTTCACTGCTCGTCAGACTAGACACATTGACGTTGTTCTTTTTGCCGTAATCATTCAGAATGAGGTCGCGCAGTTGCGTCTCAACCTTGATCCACTCTTCATCCGTCAGTGATGGCCAGATGTGATGCTCCAGCGTGATGATGGTCTTGTCAGGACGGAGAATAAGCTTTGTCTTGTCGGGGTTGACATGCAGAGCACGCAGAATAAGGACGAGACGCGAGAACGCAGTGAATGACGAGATGCTCTTGAGCCATTCGTCATACAGGTTAAAGAGAACCATCTGGGGCTCAGTGGCACGGAGAATCATGTCACCAAGCTTCTCAACCTTCATGGCGGCCTGGAACGGAAGCTGCAGCTCAGAGGCACGGATGGAGATGTTGGGGAAGTCTACCAGCTGCACTTCAAGCGGATCAAGTAGACCCTTTCGGGTGACGATGAGCTGCTTTGGCTGCTCTTCAACGGGCAGAGATCGGATGAGGGCCGCAACTTCTTCGGCCGTCTTCCACTTGGCGAGCTGTCCAAGACGCTTCTGTCCGGCCCAAACGCTGGTGTGGATAATCTTCAGGAACAATTGGCCTGTACGAGGGTTGAAGATGAAAATGGCACCATTGATAGGCTTCGTGGTCAAGTTGCCTTCGAATGTCTTGTGAATGGTGACACGGTAGACATTGGTGTCATCGATGAACAGCTGAGTCTTCTGACTGAAAAGTTCAGAATAGTTCTGAGAATTGAGAAATTCTTGGTTGCTTTCAGAAGCGTACAGCTGAAGACCCTTGCGGATGCGCTCTCGCAGAACATAGAGAGCAGGGTTAGCCTTCATGACCTTGGCCATGGCCTGCTGAACAAGAACCTTCAGTCCAGGGAAGAACATTCCGAAAGCCGAGTACATGTTGTAAGCCAAATCAATACCGATCATCAGGCCGGTAGCAGATGGGTAAATACTGGCACTGTCGCTTGTGTAGTCGAGATACTTGGCTCTCGTGTAACGGTCAATGTCATGAGAATCGTAATCACCATAGCGAAGCTGAATATCAATCCAGAACTTGTTCGTTGTCGTTGGCTCAATTACATCCTTCGTGTCATTGAGATGCGACGGGCGCGTAACATTCCACTTGTGGCTTGCAAAGAGCAGGATATCAGCGCATGAGCTGTTCATCTTGTAGGACTTGCGGGGATGGATGGTCTCTTTTTGCACAGTTTCAATGCCAAGAGCTTCCAATTCCTGGTCAAAGACCTGACACATATCCATGACAACAGACTCGTGAATCTTTTGCCACAAATGTGCCCGGAAAATCTGAATCAAGGAGATCTTCAGTGTTGGGATTTTGCCGTGAAGGAAGATGCCAGTCAAATCAAGCTGCACCTGGAAACCAACATAGACGTTGGCTCTGTTGATGGTTGGCGACCACCACAAGGTGAAGCGACGATTAGGAATTTGGTTGAGACCGGATCGTTGGGCATTGGTCAGCTTCTTGAACTTCATGCTCTCTTCAAAACCACTGTTGTGAAGCACGAGATTATCATGGCGAAGATATAACTGATCCCCGTCCACGCGGAAGCCTGCCCATTCTGTGGATTCCGACTCAAGTGTGATGCTTTCGATGCCAAGCCTGTGGATTTCAGCCATTTTGCGCGCCGAATCGGTACCAGACGAGCGGAATAATCTGAACTTGGCTCTTTCCGCAGGCTCCATTGCAGCAAACTGAGCAGCAGTCATCTCATGAGTCTCATATTTGTTAGCCTCTGGCGCAGCAGATGCATTGCCACTCAGCTCCTCTTTGTGCAAGACAAGGATGTGGTTCGTAGTAACAACAAGATCTTCTTCTCCGCTTCTGATCTTGATCCGATACAGACGATCCTTGCCATTGACCACATTAAACACGCGTCTAGGTCCTCCATCAGGACCCAGAAGCAAATCTCGCTCCTTGACATCTTCTACCGCCACTTGGCTATGATCGTATCGCAAAAGCATGGTGCCTTTGGCGAGGCATGCCTTCTCCCAGAACAGGCCTTCCCAAGATGCGAAACCTGTTGCTTTGAACAAGGTGTGCTCCAGAATAGTTTCGACACCACCCAATGCCTGGATAACGTCGGTTCGGTAGGCGTTCAAGTTCCACAGTTTACCATCGTGGCGCTGACTGGTCCACCAAAATGGATTGCTCCTCATTAACTGATAGATCTTGAACTCTGCACGAGCGCGGAAGCCTTTGTCAAAGCTGAGCGTGCTGCGGTCCTTCTGGAAAAGGGTGTTGATACGGGGTAGACCACGGTCCCAGCTGTCCTCAAGATCTTCCAACGTAAGACGGCGGTTCTGTTGGTTGGCTTCGAGGCGCTTCTGGGAGTATTCAGTCCAAACACGCTGCGAATCAATAAACTCAGCTTCCCAGGGAATGATGTAACGGAAAATGTTAGGAATCAAAGTCTCCTCGTCATGCGTCATACCAGCACGGAAGTGAGTGGTTCCAGTATCAGTCTGCTTATACCAGCGCTTGTCACTGGCAGGGATAAGAATGTGAGAGCCGGAGATCATACCAAGACCACCCAGCTCCTTAGGAGTATAGAAGACGGCAGGAGGGAAACGCGAAGGCATCTTGGAGTTAAGGCCGATCTTGACTCGAGTCTGAATTTTCGTCTCACACTTGACAATGGTATCAAGCAATTCGACTGTGGAGACTGCGGCCTCGCGGTAATATGTAAAAAGAGCGATGAGAGCAGTGTTCCACTTGTTAGCGATCTTGGTGAATGTCGTAGATCCAGAAGACATCAGGATCTGGCGAATTCGGTTGTTGAATTTGGCAATGTCGTCTTCCGTTACTTGCAAGAAGGCATGCGCCGTTCGCTCCTTGGTTGTGTTGTCGACGAGTGACCAAACGCTGTCCTTGACGGGAAACTCGTCATTCTGATTTCGGATCTTTGGCAGAATGCGAACCTCGAAACCGCTCATGGAGAATAGCAAGTTGGGATTATCTCTGCTGTAGACACTGGCAAAACTGTCATCCCACTCAATTGTAGTGACTGAGCGAGGTAGTCTGTTCTTGAGATCCCAAAACACGGCGCGGCCCAAGTTGACATCGTGACGCATCAAACGCATACGCGAGTCGCGAGGCCAACATTTCTTGCTTCTATACCCAATGACGTTCTCAAAATTAGGATCAGGCTGCTCCGTTAGGAAGCGCTGGATGAGATCTCGGGATTCTTCGGCGGTAAAGCGGAGGAAGACCCAAATTTTATCGATGTATCTGCTGTATAGGCGAATGGGGTGCCTGGTTTCGGTCTCGCGGTCGCGGAATTGAAGGAAATCATTGGGGCTCTGAGGAGGTCCAGCGATTTCACTGGCACGCTGAGGGCCAAGCAGCAGCAGGTCGAGGACAAGGCCGTAGTACTGGAACACAAAGGCAGAGAACTGCAGACCACGAATCATGCCGTAGCTGTTGACGTGGTTCATGTCCTTGTATGTGAGCTGAACATTGTTCTTGGATGTAATATAATCAGCCAGGTTGTGATCCATGATGAGACGCAAGAGAGAGTTGAGCAATGTCAGTTCCATCTTCTCATAGACTTTAGACAATTCGGTTTCGATCATGACGTTGCATTCGCCGTTCTCGGTCTCCCACACACCGCTCAGGTTATTGATACCCTGAGCCCACTTGTAGACGAGGAGAGGAGGTACCTCAGAGTCCGAGGGCTTGATCCAGGCAGGGAAAAGATGTCTTTGATCGGCCTGATACCAAAGGTACTGGTCAAGATAGGCATCGCTGATCTTCTCAATGGGCTCGATGTCGTAGACTGGGTTGATGGTACTGTAATTATCGTTCATGTCAATGTTGACTTCTTTGAAAGCGCGCTGAGTCAGAAGGAATCGTTTGATACGCTCCAAAGTAGTACCAGGGCTATCATATGCCTGCTCGATCAGGGCAAGCTCTTCCCGCTGGCTCTGATTTAGACGGCCTTTGACGGAATACGCTTCTCTGAGACGCTCCAGAGCGAGGATCAGAATCTTCGTATCATGCTTGTAAGAAACGCTAGGGAACGGGATGGGTGAGAATTTTCTCGACTCGAGCCAGTGAACGGTTGTGGTGTAAATAGCAACTGCCTCCTCGGAAGAAACGTAAGGGCCATCCTTCATGTGGTTGTGCTGTCTTTCCTGTTCGGCCTTCAGCCACAGACGAGTCAGGCGGCCGACATTTTTCTTCGCAACTGTTTTGTCGACAGTTGCACCGCGTCGAATACGCTCACGATTATAGTGTGTGACGGAGATCCACCAGTCAGCCTTTGACTTGACATATCTGAGAATAATGTTCTCGATGGGCGCAGGAAGACCAGGCACCTTCCAGGGGATGTTACTCTTCCAACATCTCCAAGCCTCGGACAGATGCTGCAGTACTGTGTTGACCTTGCTTTGCTTGATTCCTTCGGGCATCATGTCCATCAAGTCAGACATGACTGAGGCGCGCAGTTCGAGATCAAAATGAGACTCGACTCGCTGCTTGGTTACTGTCTTTGCGACTCCTTTGCTGTGTCGGCCTTCAAACTGTCGCGACAACAGGTTTCCCAACCATCTCTCGAGCAGAGGAATGATACCTCTCATGAAGAAAAGCCACACTCGCCATGACGGGGCCCAGAAACCACAACCAGGTCCCTTGCCAACAGGTCCAGAGTTAAAGCGATAATATATCAAGTGTTTCAAGTCCTTGCAAGTACGGATCTGATGCATGAGCTTATACTTGTATCGGTACATGCCAGTCAGTTGGCCCACATGATTGAATGCATAGTGAATACCATCAGCCAGCTGGAAGGCATCAATGTTGCCAAGTCTGTATTGAACTTGAGCATCAACAATGAGCTTTGTCAATCTCAAAATCTCTCGCATCAGGTGGAAGGCGTTTCCGAACCGAGACTTCTTTCGCTCCTTGGTTGTGAGAGTTTTGACAGGCTTCAGATTGAAATTGTAATCCAGATGAAGGTATGTAAGGTTCTTGCGGTGGATCAACAAGTTCAGCATGTTGAAGCCCTGTCGGCAAACTTGAAGACCAGCCTCAACCCAATCGATGGTGGTTTGCTGGAAAAACTTGGTCTGTTTGAGCGAGCGCAACAGATTTTGGTTGTTGTGCGCCTTGGGCTTCTTCTTGTGCAGCTCATTGAGGACGTAATTCTTGAGCAACTTCTGGTATGAGACACGAACCTTCACAGGCGGTCGATCAGAGGGGGGGTGCTCAAGATACCACTGCTTGATGAGAGGCACATCCTGTGCTCTGACCATACGTCCTGAACGTCTATCGAAGGGGAAGGGGGCCCACCAGAGCTCAATAGCCGCCGAAGTATGTTCGTTGTCGATCTCCTCATCAGCAAGGAACGGCTTGACGCCAGCCGGGAGTGTAAAACCGTCCTCTTCGTCTTCTTCGTCATTTCCGGGGCCAAACAGCTCGTCTTCAAGTGAAACGTCGACATTCTTCGGTGCAACAGTACGAGACGAAATCGGGTTGATGCGACGGTCGAAGTGGAACGTTGGTAGGTCAGGGTCATCTGGACGGTTGAAGACGACCTGAGGCTGCGAGTGCCAGGACATGTGTACGCTTCGTGGAAGCGAATTATATAGAAATGGGTATGCGACTCGAAATTCGGTTCGGATCGGGTTTCGAAAGATGATGCGGTCAATTGCATTGAACTCGCCGAAGTCCTCCTCATTGGGGTTGATATCTTTGTACAGAGGTTCGAATCGCGGGCCACCAGGCAGAGCCACGTTGAGAGCCTTGGCAGTCAAGAGACTCTTGAGGTCGAAGAGATAAAAGTAGTTCTTATCAATGACATCAGAGATGAGGGGTCTGCTGAGTCGGAAGAGCGCAGCCATTTGAGGCAAAGTCATATTCCATGACTTGTAACTGGGTCCGTTCACATGCGGGGTATCGAGTAGCGGACGGTGATCATAGAACCATTCGTAAATAGCTTCGTCTTCTTCTTCGTTCAGCTCCATCTGAATCGGCTCGAGAGGCTCAACGTCTTCGATATTCTCGGACCAGGAGAGCGGCGGTTCTTCATCGTCGAAGGGTGGGAAACGCATGCGCTTGAATAGTCTTCGATCAGCCTTTTCCTTGCGCATAAAAGTCCACATCATCGCCCACTGCGCAAAGAAGACAGGCTCGATGACACGAGGGATCTCGTTCACGAGAGTCAGGCAGCCATTGACGTGATACAGCACTTTGACTTCCCGCGCTGATTCCCAGGGCATTGGCATGTTTTCGAGGAGCTTCAAGACAGCATGAGGCATGAACTTCAAGGCGCCAAGATAGCTGCGCTTGTCGTTTGTGTATCTTCTTTGCGACACGTCGCCAATGTCGCGAACAATCTTGCGCAGATGCTCGGGAGGCATATCTGCCTTCTGTGTCTCGACGAAACCACCCCTACGCTTCTCTCCGAATCGGTTGCGCTGATGTCGAAGCCATTCCTGCTTCTTTTGGGCAAACTTGGCAATATGAGGGTCACTCGGTTGAAAACCTGGCGGAGGAGGGGGCGCCGCGGGGGCAGGTCCTGACGGAGGAGGTGGCAGCGATGACGGCGGCGGTGGAGGGGGAGGAGGTCCCCAGCCTGGAGGCGGTGGTGGCGGATGCGACATTCTTAGGCTCGACGAACAGTCGTGATGGTAAGTAATCGATGCTTTGCCTAGTTAATGGCTTCACGCCGCGCGCGCGTGTCACGACGCGCAAGATACTAAAATCTCAATAAATTGAGAAGAAAAGTACCCAATACTGTTGTATAATGATCTTCTCCCGATGGAGGAGGTGCCGTTTTCACAGCTGCGTAAGGCAACAACCAAGCGTGGTGTTGATGAAACTATTTTGGCTGGATCGCTCTTTGGAGACGGTAATTTTCTAACTATCAGGGACAGGCAGCTTCGCGCTAGCTTGCCGCCACTGGAGCGCTGTCACGTGATGCGATTCCGCGTTTATGCTGTTTGTTAACGCGCCAGCTGCAAATGTATATTCAATTTTTATTGGAGGTATGAGGGGATCTTTTTGTTGGATCTACTGCCTAGTTGCAGATGTAATTCGGCGAAAGAGGGTGTGAGCCGTTGTCAAACTTGAGGGTCATGTACCACTTGCTTTTAATGCGATTCTGGATGCTGTATCGTTGTAAACACGAATTCAAGAGATAACACATGTGAGTCACAAAATATACACCAGAAGCTTTATCAATCCGCTACTAGGAGAGATCATCCTCAAAAATAAACGAAGTAAAAAAAAAAAATCGCATTTACCGTCTCGCGATATTCGCATTGATCCCGATGTAGGGTATGCGAGTACAGTTGCGACCAACCAATCAGAGTGGTGGAAATTGCATTATGTAATGCACTAGATCGATCAAGCCCGACCAGCATTTGTCGGACCAGCTCTGACATCCCAATCACCACAACTCACACTGCCTGCAGACAAATCAAGATGGCGCACCTTAGTGAGTTTGCATATATCAAACCAATTGGACTCAGCTAACGAATATACGCTAGACGTCAAGCCGGATCCGGCCTACCTGAAGCTGCAGGGTATGCATGATTTCCTCCCCCGAATACCGAATCGCGAACCGGCCGAGCTTTGCTAACTTTGGAGGAACAGCGATGCAAAAGAGTCGCGTACAGTACTTCCGCTGGACACCAAGGACTGCCCGCATCACCACGATGTACGTCATCGCCGTGCCCGCCATCATGGGCTACATTGCCTACAAGACAGACGTGAGTAATAAATGTCTAAATCAAGATCATATCTAATGAGATAATTGCAGGGTCTCTGGGATCTACGAGCGAAGAGAAAAGGCGACACCGCGTACGAGAAATAAATAGAGATTTGGAATGGTGTGGTTTGAAGGGAGAACCGTGTACATATATCGATCATTTGTGCCGCAATAACATCAATTGTCGACCACCTTCGAATAACCGAAAACCAACAGTGAAAAATCATTTAGTAAACGTACACATGCATCAAAAAATTTATCTGTTTGCGGAAATCAATCGGGTCACCAACCGCCTTTGCCGCGACCGCGACCCCTCCCACGGCCAGGCTGTTGCCGTTGATTGTTTGCTCTCCAATCGCCACGCGGAAATCGCGGGCCACCATTTATCGAGCCACCGCGGAAGTTTTGGCTGAAGTTGTTTCGACGGTTACCAAAAGCTGATGGCTGATCTGACAGGGTTTGCGTCGGGTGCTCCTGTGACTCTGTGGCGTCGTAAGCAGGCGCGATGGATCCATCATCTAGTGGTGGCAGTAATGCGCATGAAATGTAGTCTCCGGCCGCAAAATGCGCGTCTTGTAGTGTCCATATAGTACTCCCACGACCTCCACCGTTGTGACCGAGATCCTCATCGTCTTCAGCACCAGGGCCACCAGTACCAATGACGAAACTGCCCAGGTCCTTGACGGCAAATTTGGCTTTTCTATCCACAGCCCCGGAGCCGATACTTTTTAAATCCGGATAAACAAGCTGGAATACGACTCTTGTGCCTATTGATGGAGAGGGGAGAGGATTTGGTCGAGCATCCGCGAGCTCATGTACTAACTCTTGAAGAGAGCATGATGGCCAGGTATAAACGTTGATGAAGGAGAGTGATGACGGATGCGCAAAATCTTCTGGGCTAGAATGATACAGGTCAGTGACTGCCCATGGGTAGGTAGCAAGGATGTTGGACATACTGTATCAATGAGCCAGAGTTGTAGAAGAGGCGGACTAGAAAAGGCGACTCAGGCGAAGATTCGCCCACGTACGACATTTGCGACATAATGAGGATCAATGGATGATATAAGGCTCCGAAGTCAATGATTTTACCAAGTTAGTCGATAGTCGTTGTGTGTATGTTATCTCCAGATAATGGCCAGTGACGGCCTCAACTTTAGTCGCGGTGAAAATATCCGGTAAATAGCCGAGAACACAGTATATTTCCAAGTCGAATTGGGCCAGCTCCATTCGAAGTTACATGAAATTGAGTAAATACTTCTTTAAATCGTTTCGTGTATGTCTTGCAACTTAAATTCCCATACTTTTCTGTCCCCAACATCTTCTTCATCTTCCTGACTTCTTACCATCCTTGGCTACCTAGGTAACTAGCTGCTGTCGTTTGAGCTATGCCGGCAGTTGTTAATTGGCTTGAAAGCTGACAGTTTAGCAAACTTTTGTTAATTTGCGGGTGGGCTAAAATGCCGTCTATAGAGAGACCTGCAATCAAGCTGCGTTATTCTACCGTCTTTCGCTCGACCTCATTCGACGGGGATCTAGTATCCCCACATAGCCACAATCGATAGCTTTTCGATCGCGGCATCCAACTTTCAACAACGACATCCTTTCGCCTCACTCGACATTTTATACAAAGAGTTTTCGACCGCACCGATAGCATCATAACCTGGCAAACAGAACAGCAAATATCGAGCTACAGCCCACACTCTTTGCGCGAGCAACGCAGCTTCAGGCAACCATGGACTTTGCAGCTTTGATGGGCAAGGAGCTGTCCAAGGGCAAGAAGCCCGCGAATGACGACAGCGACAAGAAGAAACAGTACCTCAAGCGATCCGAAGTCGAAGCCCAACGAAAAAAGGCCTATCTGGCTGAGCAAGCCGCACTGGAAAAAGAGCGCGAGGCCAAGGCCGCCGCGAAGCGCAAGCGCGAGGAAGACTTGGCCGCCGAAAAGGAAGCGCGCGATGAGAAGCGCCGCAAGCTCGCCGAGGAGTCGCGGCGTCGGCGCGAGGAGCAGGAGTGGGAGGAAGAGCAGGCGAAGCGCCGGCGCCTCGGCCTCCCCGAGCAGGCAAAGCCCAACAGCGCGGACGGCACCGCCGGCGCCGGCGCCGAGGACGAGGAGGATGACGACATGTCGGATGGGGCGCTGTTTGCGAAGCTGCGCGCGCTGGGCCACCCAGCGGTGCTATTTGGCGAGACGCGCGCGGGGCGGCTGCGGCGATGTAAGAAGGCGAGCACGGTGCTGACGGACGGGCCGATCCCGACGACGCTGCAGCTCGTCGACGAAAAGGACATGAAGGTCGACACGGTGCCCAAGGACGAGGCGGAGCGCGCGTGGCTGTACCGACAGCTCGCGAGCTACTTCACCATGGTTCTCCGGACGTACCAGCGCACCATGGAGCAGGAGCGGCGGGACACCAGCGCGAGCAAGATTGCCTACAACGCCATGCTGCAGACGATTGAAAACATGAAGCCGGTAAGCTACCCAACCCCACTACACTTACACCCCCCTCCCCCCCCCTCTTACAGCCACTGGCGCTGCTGCTTCGTTTCTCGTCATCAACCACTGGGGCTGACACAAGGGACCGACCCGATCGATGTAGCTGTTTCGCAAATTCGAAACCGGCGACCTCGACGACTCGCTGCTGGAGCCCGTCGTCGAGATTGTCAAGGCCCTGCAGGAGCGCCGCTACGTCGACGCCAACGACGGCTACCTGCGTCTGAGCATCGGCAAGGCGGCCTGGCCGATTGGCGTGACCATGGTCGGCATCCACGAGCGCAGCGCGCGCGAGAAGCTGCACGACGGCGAAAAGGGTCACGTCATGGGCGACGAGGTGACGCGCAAGTTCTTGCAGAGCATCAAGCGCTGCTTGACGTTTGCGCAAGTGCGCTGGCCGCCGGAGGACTTGCGACAGCTGATGGGATAAGGTGGGAGAAAAAGAAAGAAAGGAAATAAACAAGACAGCTTGTACAGTACCACATTAACTATACCATGTATTATGAATGAAATATATACCCTTGCGCTTTTGCAAAACTTCACGCCAATTGTTACGAACCGGATATATACCTTTGCGCCTTTGCTAAACTTTTATACCAATCGTCACGAGAAGATAAATGTATGTAAGAATTCATTCATCATGCTCATTCGTAATACACCAGCCTGCTTGCCTGTACTGATATGCCTAACCTCTCGAGAAAAACAATGCGCCAAACCCGGAATGTGTATGCAGCTACAATCGGTCCAGGAGTCTGCGGAAAAAGCTTGGCTTGCGAGGCTTTACCTATGCCTCTTGAACCTTGGCGCTTTCCTCAGTCTCCATGCTCTCCATCAACGCCATGTTCGCTCTTTCATCAAACCATTCATCCGGAGGTCCAGATTTCTCCACCTTGCCCGGGAGCACCTCAAGCCCGGCAGAAATGATGCTGATACGTCGCAGATGCTCGGTGGCGTCTCTTTCATATTTTTTTGCTGCTTTCAGTGACTGCCGCTGCATGTCTGCGCGAGGATCCGGCTGAACAGCAACAAGTAACTAGAAGTGAATGTCAGAAAGTCGTCAATATGAAATGTGTGTATAGCCGTGCCCACCTTGTTTCTGGCGTCGATGCGTGCATTCAGAAAGTCATTGCGAATCATTGCCATGAGCTCCTCCTCTAGAGACTCGCCGGGGAGCCCGAATGCTGCATCGAGGCTTTCTAACGTAATGCGTGAAAAGGGAACGAAATATTGCACGATGCACTTTGTGCGAATCCGCTTGTAGAGATCCTTGACGTGCTGCCGCAGATACACATCCAAGAGGTAGTCTGAGCGGTAAGACTCCAAAATGGAGAGGCAGTTGGAGTAGCGGCCGCTGACAAACAAGCTCACGGCTTTGCGAATATGAGGCTCGTGCTCCAAAAATGTCCGGAATGACTGATTGTCTAGTACGCGACGCTGAAGCTCGGTTCTGTCCATGGTGGCGAGCGCCGTGAGGCCGCCATAAACGGCAATGTCGTTTGGACTGGTGACGTGGTTGTACTGAGCTGGGGGCACGGCGAAGTCGGTGAGGAGTAGATTTTTAGCTGCCTCCAGGTAGCTGCCGAGATTCAGATGAGCAATTCCCGAGAGAAGACGAACAAATGATTGCAGCGTTTCCTCTTCGTCTGGCGACTGCACGCCGGTGATTTTGCCAATGTTGGTTAGAACCATGTTCCAATCTCGGCGATAAAGCGACACATTGGCGAGGTGCATGCCACAATCAATGATGTGTTTCGTAGTGCTGACATCTTGGCGCATGCGACTGTAGGCCTCGGTCGCGTCGTTCAGTTTACCTATGGCCTCAAAATGACGACCGAGGTCTTCATTGCCCATCTATGCCAGCACGTTAGCAGACATTGTCTGTGTGACCTCCGCTGCGTATGTCTCGCAACAGTACCCTTATGCTTTCTTTAATGAGATTGTTTTTATAGCCCTTGAGCTCCGATTCCAGACGCTGTGTTTCGGCCTTGTTGGACTTTTCGGTTGCGTCGATCCAAGCCTCGTCCCGCGTGGCTTCGGGTTCGTCGGGAGCCAGCTTGCGGATACAGTCCCATGCCTGTTTGTAACGTGATACATCTCTTCCGCTTTTTGCTTCTGCGATTGCAGATTTCAATGCATCTACTTGCAGAGGTGTGCAGCTTTTGCCTATTAATAGTAGACGGTCGAACCGTGTCCGTCCTGGCGTAAAAGATTAGTCGTGCGCGCGGGTACGTGATGCATAGAGGCCTGGCGACGAACCGCTGTAGTTTTGGATATAAAGATCGAGGTCGAACTTAGGCAGCTCTATAAAAGAAAGTGCGTTAGCGGGAGGCGCAGAGCAGATGATCGGATAACTAGAAGCTGTACCTGTGACGAGCATTTCATCGATCGCAGCGGCCTGCGCGGACGCATCCGCAGGGGGGCCCAAAGATGTCATCAGTGAGGACCAGCAACTTGAGCACCGGTAAGGTTCGGTATTTGATGCCGAGATAGCGTGGCAGCTCAACTGAGGTTTAACAATGACGGATGAAGTTTGTTGGAGCTTCACGTCAATGGCGGGGTGTGCTGTTGCCTGGTGGAGTAGCAAGCTGTGGAGGGGCAGCACAGCTTGGAACAGCGCATTGGTCCGTGTTACTTGAACAAGGTAGATAACCAAGAACAAGCCGAGAGAAACAATTATTGCAGAGGATAATTTTCTGGATCAATCAATAATTTCGAAAGCAATCTCCAGCGTAAAAACTTGATGTGAATCATTGCTACATCTGCCCAAGTACCCCCCCGCCGAATTCCACTTTGGCCTTGTCGCACACCAATTCTGACAACCACATGCGTGCCAACGTTAAAGTTAATAATCGGGTTTAGCACTCCTGTTTCAATCTTCTCGTACAACCTTGCTTAGCTTGCAATCTCGCCGCTTTTGATGATATTCGCGTGATCAAGTATGACCACTTGTATAATAAATGACGGTATCAACCTGCGAGTTGAAATGTGAATGCTCTTGGTTGGTGGGATTGAACTCTACCGAATTCAGATGGCTTACATGTTCAATTAACTCATCGATCTGAACAGCGACCAGAATATCCGTGCGCAACTATATGCACTTTGTAAAACTCGACGGGCCGAATCTGGAGCCAAGAAAGTCGGCCTCTGCGCCTAGCTACCATACGCCCATGATTAGGCATTCTCTACTACCTAATGAATTAAGAATGGCCGCTCCTTCAATCCACCAGCTAAATAAATCCTTAGCCTGCACTAGTATAATAGAGAGGGACGTAGAGTCTTGTGAGTCGGCGGGTTCCCAAAAAACGTCGCTTGATGAGCGGCCTTTTTATACCGCATTGTAAGCTATATGAGGCCCAGAATGATCAAGTATCCCAAAGTGATAGCTTATTGAGCTTACAAGAGGTCCAAATTCAATTTTTCCAGTGACCGTACATGTCGTATCTTCGAATATTGTCAAGCTTTCGGGTTCTGAACCCCGAGTCCTATCTTCAAAAACACTCTGTACATCTCAGTCTTGCCCGAGCTTGGCCTTCGCGAGAGTCAGCGACTGAGCCTCTTTTGCAACTCATATTTCCACCAATTGGGTATAGAGCCGGCTCTCAAGTCGGCGTACTCCAGTTTACGGCGGGAAAGAATGTGCCGATGCCAGAACCGCGTGCCTGAGACCCTAAACCACTGATAGGCAGGGCTCAATCTCAAAACGGATGTCGAATACATGTTACTCTCAGACGTTCCTGGACAAGGGCGGCCCGATTCGGGGGTATGGCTTAGTTAACGCAGCTATTGGTACGTTTAGGCCGGAAGAGAGTGACATTTTGGCTCTTCTGTAATAGATGGCTTGGACATCGCCGTGTTTGGAGCCAATGTTGTGATGCTATTACCAACGGTTCAGGACGAGAAATCAAACGAAATTTGAAAGATAAATAGCGCGCACGTCGTCTCTTCTTGGGGTTTCTAGTAAGTCAAGGTCTTGGGTAAGGTGCAGCAGCTAATACTTGCTTGGCGGTTGCGATTCCTCACCAAGGTCATTGCCACATTTTCCGTTTTTGCGCCCGAAAGCCTTGAGAATCTCGATGTTTGCTCAGATCATGAGTTCCAGTTCACATGAACCCAATGCTGTCAATCTCACACAATCATGATTTCTAATGGTCAATCCCACAGCAAGTGTACAGTAGCACAATGGCTCCTCGACTGCGCTGGTCAACCAGAACAGGAATGTATCGCTCCCCCTGTTCTCGCCCTCGCTCAGCTTTCTCGTGCTCCAAACACATCTTAGAGTGACTTTCAGAGCTGCTGAAAAGGGCACGCCCGTCTTTATACAGAAAGCTTAATCTGAACCTGGGCGCTGTGCGCTGCATGGCCCTTGGTGGCTGTGGCGCTTTCGACGTCATCACCGACTGGCCCACCCGTTCTTGCCGTTCTATTACATCTATTTATTTTGTCCTGAAACGTTTCCAAAATTCATTTCCTCCGGCTCTCCGCGACATTTCAGACGCAGGCTGCGCTGACGAAACTGACTCGGGGAGGGGCTGGGTCAGTCTAGCCTCAAAGTAGTCACCTGTGCCCTTTTCCGTTCGGCGAAGTAGGCTGCGCCATCGGCTCATACCGAGCCCCCTAGCATCGCCTTGCTAATTTCTCGTGCTTGCGCCTTGCTTCTTATTCAATAGTTCCGTACACATTGTATCTGCCAACCCGCGGAGAGGAGGGGCGGGCGAAAGAAAGGGAGAGGAAGCATGCGTATGTGTGTGTGGCTTGGCGACACGAACCGGCATGAATTTGCTTCATTTCTTTCATCTCGTTTCGTCTGGATTTTTCCTTGTTTCCCAGCTGCATTCAGCCCGGTTCCTTCGGACCAGTCTAGCCCGCTCGGATGATTGACGCCTTGGCTCGGCCTTGAAATCGGGAGCGAGCGGGGTTTTCCAATCATCGTCTGGTATTAGCATGGCACGATGCAGGCCGTCATACATAAGCCTTAACTAGCTAATACTCCGTACTGCTAGGGCCTTTGCCAAATGTTTCTATCCCTCTATGGTCGGTCGGCTATCCAAGTTCAAAAGCTTTGTCATGGATATTATCCTTTTGTATCCGTATTTTCCCGCCCTCTCTTCTTCAACTTGGTGCCTGAAGAGACAAGTGGATGGAGGACCCTTTTGCCAAGACCAAAGTAAACTGCTTTTGGTGTCGCCAGCAGCCCTATAAGAAAATTAAACTTTAAAATTTGTCGATTTACCCGTTTCCACCTCTTGGCTAACAAACTCCAATGCCTTGCCCGGGTGATGATGCCTCGCTTCCATCTTCACATTGTTGACCGTAACTAGTTAATTTAGTGTCCGCTCAGCTCGTTTTTTGTTTGTTGCATTGCGTAATCCTCGCCAGCCACAAACCTTGACTCAAAAACGTGGGCGCAGTCTCTCCTCTTACCTGCACCAGCGCCTGGCACCTTCCTAAATGAGATGCACCTTTTTCCCATTCGACGAATTCAGATCGGCGCATTTCTTCTCCCCAATGTCTCACTGGGGGGGAGACTTGCGTCGTCATCTGCGACGCCCGGGTTCGGAGAGGCCCGCATGTTGACCTTGTCCAATCGTGAGCCTGAGCTTCACCCCCCCCAACCACCTTGTAGACGTGCATGCAAGGCTATTGACAGCATTGAAATTGTGGAAAACCAAAAAATAAAAAGTCGTATCTGTAATAGTGATGTCAGACGACCACGGCGGTAAGAGCCAACCACCTGAGGGACAATCTCCCAGGGGGCGGGCAGGGCTGGCGCTAGCCCTCCTCGCCGAACATATCGGAAGCTTGCGCAAGCAAAAACGGCTGGAGAACGGTCTCGACGCCCTTCGTTTTTTCGGGCCTCGATGCCAATATCCCCCAGCTGCTGTTGCTGAGCCAGTAAGCTGCATCGCCCCTGATCGACTGGGTCTTGTCCCTTTGTGTCCCAGCGTCGACTTACACAACACGGGCTGCCAACACGGGCTGCCCAACGAACACCCACCGTTTACATAAACAAGCCGCCGCCCATCTGCATCTTGTTCCTTTATTACTCAGATCCATCATCTTCCTCTCTCACCCTAATACCAGATTCCCGCCATCCTCCATCAACCAACCAGCCATTCATCATGAAGTTCTCCGCCCTTCTCCTCGCCGTTGCCGCTACCAGCGTTGCTGCCCAGAGCTCTTCCAGGTATGTATTCGCTGCCCTCATGCTCTCTCCCCGTCCATACTCAAATCATCATTCCCTCCTCCGCATGTCCTGACAATGTCGACCCGTCGCGCAGTTCCAGCGCTCGCTCTTCCGCATCCAAAGCCGCCTCGTCCTCCTCGTCCTCTGCCAGCAAGGCCAGCTCCACCAGCGCCAGCGCCAGCAAGAGCTCATCGAGCAGCAAGGCCGCCGCCCCTACCAACGGTGCCATGGCCGGCGGTGTCGCCGCCGTTGCTGTCGGCGTCGCTGCCATGATGGTCTAAAAGGTCATCCAAAGTGCCCTGTCCCACGGGATATGCAGCCAGCCGCTTTCGCCCTGCTACTACCCCGCCTCAATAGGAAATCACGCGATGGATTAATTTGTTTTGCTATATAAAGGTGCTCTGCGGCAGCAGGCTGACATCATCTGGCTGTAAAGTACTGATATAGCTGCCAATGTCACAATAGCTCTAGATCAATATTACAATGTATTACCGCCACTCACATTGCAGATACTGCAACAATAATCATTTACCCCTCAAAGACTGCAGTCTCCCTCCATTTTGAGGGTTTCTCGCATCCCTTCACCTCGCCAGCCTCGCCATTTTCTCTTGTGGGTTCGCTGAGATCGAGCGGCACACAAGTCAAACATCCGGGTGTCGTAATGGTGGTGGGCTTATATCTTGCTGAGCGCATATAAGCAGCCACTAACCTCAGAGACGGCAACCACCAATGCTGCATCAATGCGAGAAAAACCGGCTAATTGTGCAGCGGCAGCTGGCTGCAGGTGCTACTGTTCCACCGTGTTCACTTCTTGTCAGCCGATGCGCCTGACTTTCATTCCGCTGAGCACTGGTCTCGATTCAGGCTGATCATCATCTGTGCTTCACCAGATCGGCCCAATCGATGATTGAGAAATATCTTGCAACAATTGTATATATATATAGATATGGATATATCCAGTACCGAAAAGTATCCAGGTACATTTTACTCCTACCCCCGTTTCGCCATGTACACACAACCCACACTCCCACCCCCATCTCTGCTAAGTAGACGAAGGGAGGACATGAAAAAAAAAAAAGAAAAAGAACAAAGATGAAGCCTGTGCTCTCGTGGCCCATGTATCGCTTCCCGTGCCGTATGCTCCCGAATATATCAAACAAGTGTAAAAGAACCAAAATCAAAAAGCAGACCTTCACAGTAAAATGGGCCCAAACATTTCGCAGGCGCTGGCCGGGCTCTCTCCATCGCATTGCGAAAGTCCAACCGAGGAAGGAGTGCCCTAAATATACAGCACCAACAAAGCAAAATGAGGAAACGATTTTCTGAGATGCCAGATGCATCGGCAGAAATATTGTGATCCGGTGTGAAACTCCGTGTCTGGACTCGTGATAATCAAGTCTCAAAACATCATAATGAAAAAGAAACCGTGGGGTACCATGTCGAGGACCCTCACATGCCTTGAAAGCCGCCTCTGCCGGAGCCGAAGAAACTTCCAAAATCTGGCTGCATGCCGTGCTCGGTAAACATTTGATCGATTTGCTGCGCTTGTTGTTGTTCTTGAGGCTGACGCTGACGTCTGTGGAAGAAGCCAAAGCCGCGAGATCGTTGTTGTTGTTGTTGCTGGGCCTGCTGCTGCTGCTGCTGCTGCTGCTGCTGCTGCTGCTGTTGATTCTGCTGCTGTTGCTGCTGCTGCTGCTGTTGCTGAGCACGCTGTGCCGCCTGCTGCTGTCGAGCTTGCGCCTGCGCCTGCGCCTGCGCTCTGGCTTGTTGTTGTCTCGCCTGCGCCTGCGCTAGAGCTTGCGCCGCTGCTGGATGCTGCATGGCCATCATGCCGTTGCTGTCAAACATGTTGCCCATGTTCATGCCTCCTATGCTTTGGCGACCGTTTTGTGGCGTCATATATGGCGGCGGTTGATTCAAAAACGAGTTGCCCATTTCTTCCAACGTTCCTGGAAAGAAGAAGTTGGGATCTTGGGCCATGGTGACGGATGTGCCGTCCTTGGATGGCTGGAAGCCGAGCTCCATCATTGGCTGGTTAGGATACGCAAAGGGGTCGTCTGATGGGAACATGAGCGCGTCAAGCTTGGTGACCGGGTTCTGCACGTTCTGGGCGGCGACAGAATGCGGCATGAAGGCCATACGGCTCGAACTGGCTGCTGTGCTTTCAGAGTCAGGTGTGGCTCGAGAAGACATGTCGAGCGACAGCACATCGTGCATACCGCCACCAAAGCCGTTCTCGAGAAAAGTTTGCTCAGATGGTGCCATGCTATCCATGGAAAAGCCGCTAGCCGACACATGTCCGCTGTGTGTTCGCATGAGATCTTCAGATCGTTGTGGCGACATGACGTGGGCCATTCCGGTATGTCCAGCAACCATGCCGTTCGATTTGCTGATGGACCGCTTTGCTGAAGCAATTGCCCTGCCACGGGCTTGTTCCAGAGCTTCGGGTAGCTGCTCGAAGAGGGCCTGTGTCACAGTTAGTCGAATGCGATTTTAGCGTTTCTTGGCTTAACGTACGTTTAAGGATGTCGTCAGCATATCTGCAACCATGCTCTTCTCTGCTAGGTCAGCAATCATTTGTCGGCCGGCACGAGCGTCGGCCAGTACTTCGGCGCTTCCAGACTTTCCAGGATTCTCCAGAATGAAGAAGATAAGTGAGAGGACCGCAAAATACTCTGTGTAGAGCATGAACCAGTAAGGTCCACTCAAAACTCGCTGCTTTCGAATCTCTAGGCCGATGTGAATAACGTTGCGGGAGACACTGATAGCTGCAGCGGCACAAGCATAGGAAAGTTCATCAACTTTGATACCTTGGCAGAGACGGGGCGACATGTAGTGTAGAAACGGGCGATATAGAAGAAGCTGGACATGAGCGTAGGAGAAGCGAAGAAGATGCCGAACTCGGACGACTTCGATGGGCCCCTCTGGGCTTGGACGCCACGCCTCAGGCAGGCGCTCAAACCACTGTTGCAGTTCGCCTTCGATTTCCTTGATGCGCGTATAGCTGACGGGGTTACCTGCGCCGCCCAACTCGATCTTTACGCTTCCAGGCATCTTGGTCGGATAAATGAGCTTCGTAATCTTGGCCAAGACATCCATCAATCTCGTATGCGCATTAAAGGCCTCAAAGAAGGACGAAGATCCAGGCGGTGGACGCATGACGCCTTGGTTGGTAACATAGTCGTCATCGACCTCCATTGGAAAGGGCTGATCAATGTCGTCGCTGCTCAGCAGAAGGGGTAGGCCCAACATTGTTGAAACATAAATGTCCATTTGTCGAACGACATAAAATATTCGCTTGCGTAGTTGTTCTTCTATTGGATTCAGTCGCGCATGTTGTAAGTGACGATGCAGACCCATTCGAAGGCATGATCTCATTGCGATACCGAGGATTGCGTAGCAGGAGCTGAGGTTAGAGGTAGACTGGAGAAAGAGAGTCATGAAGAGAAGAGCTTGTATCGACGTCAATGTGCGACAGTCCCCAATGTCTTTGATGAGGGCTCGGGCTGTTTTGAAATATTTGGTTCTGAAAAGAGGTGTTAGTGAGAACCGAGTCAGCTATTGAGTCAATTGAGATAACATACCCCTCTTCCATGGCGGGCCTGTAGCCAGCGCCTTCGGCGGCGGAGGCGTCGAAGCTGTGGTACATGCAGCCGAGGGCGAGAATGGCGAACAAAAGGCCGAGAAATTGAGTGTCCTCTGGACCGAGGTTTTCTAGCGGGATTCCATATATTCGCTCAAACTGGCTGTTGAATGTGGGAACGTGGACGATACGGGTGAGACAGGTGGCGCAGGTGAGGGAGTAGAAGCATAATCTTCGAGCAACGTCTTTGGGAGGTAGTTCGGGATAGGTGGACATGGTCGAAAGGGGAGAATTGGCGTGCATGGATGCAGACTCTGGATTGAGGACGGCAGAGAGTTGGTCGGGACGCGGCAGAAAGGGAGCAGATGCCGTGGTTCCAAGCAGGCCGCGAAATTGATCCTTCATCTTTTTGAGGAAGACGACACCGGACGAGTTGCCGTGAAAATCCCAATCGCCGCGGTCGTCGATGTCGAGCTGCCCGAGAGAGTCGACCATGGATACCAATTGGGGATCGGGGGCGGATGTTTGCGGCATGTGGGCGCTGTTTTGCATCTTGCTGGCGGCTTGTATTCGAGATTGCTCGCGGTTTTGGAATTCGGCCTGAACATTGGGGTCCATGTTGGGATCGGCTAAATCAATGTCGGGCATAAATTTGCGCAGCAAAGTCTCAGCGCGGTGAAGGCGGCCTTCTAGAGCCTCGATATATTGCGGCGCTGGATTGCGCCTTCGATTGGAAGGCTTGTCATATGTGCAGTCTAGCAGGACACAGACGGATGTGAGCAGAGGGTCCACGGGCGGCGAGGGGCCCAAGAGGATTGTGAACAAGATGCGACTCACCATAGCTGTAGACGGAGCAGTGTGTGCAGGGCTGCTTGCCGTCGCATTTTATCTTCTTCCGACGACATTCGTCGCAGGCTCTGGTGACTCGACGTCTCTTCTGGATGGGCTGGGACGGGACATCGCCGACGGCTGTACGGTCATCGAGTTCGATGTCGGATTTGATGCTATCAGTAGGTGAGGGGGCGTCCTGAATGGGCCAGTCAGTGATGGACAGCGTAGCGGCCTCGTCGTCGGACATGTTGGGCCGAGAGGAAGGGCGGGAGCCCGGATGAAGTTGGTCGCTGGCTAATGAAGGCGCAATGAATTTGGGGAGCAGGATGAAGATGTTTTGGAGAGGCTATGACAAAGCACGGATGCGATGTCTGAGCAGCAAGTCTCCAATCGTCCGTCTCCTACTCGGCGATTTTAGATGGGCGTCGTGGTCGACATAAATTCCGATGGCAAGTACGAGGGAGGGGACAATGTCTTGGCGCAAAAAACGGTTGATAGATGTTGACGAGCGTGTATGATTGCTGTGGATAAAACCGCTGGTGAGGAACGAGTCAAAATAGATGAGATGCAATGTAGATGCAATGGAAAGGCGACCGGACGGCGAGATCCGTCGTGATGGGAATCGTTGGCCGTGCCAGATTGCGGGTGGTGGGTGGCAGTTGGTGCCAGGGAACAGGCGAAGCCAAACAGGCAGCGTCAGCGTCGCCTCGCCCAATTACCCCAGAGTCAAGTAGACGCAAATTGCCATCAGGTTGAGGGCGAAGTCGGCGGGAAGACGATGGGAGTCGATTTGTCGAAGACGGGCGCCGAAATCGCGTAGTTATGAAGTGTAGCGACGACGGCCAAGTCAATTCCGGATGGGAGCAAGGGCTGCGGTCAAGAGATTGGTGGAGGAGCGAAAGTCGAGCGAGACTTTTGGTCTCACGGACTTGGACTAGACCAGAAAGACAGGCCAGGGCTTCTAGGAATTTGGGGGGGGCGGGGGGGGAGGGAGAGGATGGATGAGAGTTGAAGGGTCAATGTGGAGGAGTGAGGGGGGGTTGAGCGACGAGGTACGGCGGATACCACAGTACCCAAGCATAAGTTGCATAACCACAGGTGGGCGAATCGCGGTAGACAAGAAGATGAGGGCGGGCAAGAAAAGGCGTGCGATTTTAGGCCGACGGTGCGCTGTGGCTGCCACGGTTGGCACTAAAAGTCTGTTTTTTTTTTAGCGCTGTCAGTGGCTCTCTAATAATTATAGCACACCAAAGGTACCTACCTACCTACTAAGGTAGGTTAGTACCGAGCCAGGGTGGCGGCGGCGGCCAGTTGTAGTTACCGGCGGCAGCCACAAAGCCAGCCGATAGCTAGCAGCAGTACTCCGTAATGATACATGATGCGAGCCAGCATATTGTTTTTTGGAAGAACCGATTCACCGACTGGTATGTTTAGTGAAGAAGAATCAATGGACAGACTGAGAGAGAGAAGTGCAGAACATCAAGTACTACCTGCCAAACCTGCCTAGTTGCCTACTAAGGTATGTACTACCTACTACCTTAGTAGGTAATTGGTACGCAGTAGGTCAGTCGTCGGGCGCATGTACCTTTGAACGAACATGGTGCGCAGTCATCTCACCCCCCATCTCAACCCCTTCATAAATCACACCATCAACAACCACAGATAGGAGAGCCTCAATAATGGATCAAAAGCGAAAAAGACACATAAAGAAAAGGGACAATGACGACGCGGCCTAGTTCCTGGGAGTCAGAGGCAAGGGTTGCCTCTCATCGCCGCGGGGTCACCACACCTGCTCGACAGCTGTCCTGGTCCTTTCCACTAATATTTACAAAGTTACGGATTACAGGTGCCTCTTACCTCGTTACAGCCTCATCACATCGTCCCGGCCCACTGTCGGCCGCCTTGTTTCTATTCCCCGACAGTTCCCGTTGCATTTTTTATACGATTCCATGACTCGGACATGTCAGGATAATCCATCATCATCGAGCGCGCGAGATCTTTTACTTGGCAAGCAAACGGCCAATGGCGTCGGCCGACTCAATGGTGGGTCCCTCACTCTTTTCTCCTACACCCGCTGTATCCACGACGACCATCTCCAAATGCATCATCAGGCACCGTAATAAATATGTATTGCCATCTCCTGAAAGGTCTCCGCGCTGGCGTCAACACTTACTTCGTTGACTCTCTACTCCGTGCCTCTCCCGCCTCTTGCTGCGGCTTCTCTGTCACCAACCCGGTATCAGCACACTCGTTTGTCTGTCCCAGTGGCTAGTATCTAGGTACGCTTCCACGCACAACGAAGCTGATTTTTCTTCTTCCCTGGCGACTTGGACGGGCTGAACCTGACGGCTTGCTGCCAGGGGTTGAGGGGGGGCGACGCCGTGAGCATAATGGCTGAGTTTATTTCATTGAGCTTTCTCATTTGCTAGCCCCTACCCTCCAACTCATCAGTCCCTTATTAGCTGATAATTATAGTATCCTTGTCTCCCACTACCAACGACATGCACCTGCACAGTGCGAGCCTGGCTGAGACTGGGCTTGAATTAAGACTAAAAGACGCCCATTCGCGACCATCTGAATATGTCGAGAGACCCTCTCAGTTATCGCTTGGTTCTCACCATATTCGTCTCTTCCCTTGCAAGGTCTGTTCTCGACATGTAAGATGCGTGACGACGACTTTTGCTGTATCAAGAGCACGTTCCGCCCGTCCACGTATGCAACCGATCCACCACGGCGTGCTTCCTGGCCAGCCACTGTGGCATTGCACCCAGGGGAGCTACCGATCTGGTCGCCTTCGATTTTGCCTATTCTTTCGCTTACCAAGAAAACTGTGCATCTTTTCTGTGTTGCATCAGCTGCTACGCTAGCTAGCTGAGTCGCAGCGGAGAGGGGCGTCTAAAACCAGGCCTGCAATATGTGCAACCTACATCAACAAGCCGAAACAGCCACGATGGCGGTCACGGCAGCCCGCACCTCACACATTTTCGTCACGCCTCGTTTTCCTTTGGGCTGTGTTATCTGGCGACTGCCGTGTCAGAAGTGCTCGGTGGCGCGAAGTATGCAGCTAAATGCAGTACCACTAATAAGCTAGTCAGCCTTGCACTCTCCCAGCGTCGTGCCAGGCCTTTGACGATCTCGCTGTTGCAGACATGCTTCGTCTTGTTTAACAAGACGAGAAAACTTGGAGCAGAGATCGCCGTACAATAGTAGAAGATGCCCACCCTCATAAAGGTTATGTCAAAATCGGTGAGCTTGTCCCTTGTTGCTCTTTTCGGCGCCTCTCCCTCATTTACCGGCTTTACTCAGTCAATTGCTGCCATCTTGACATGCATTAGTAGCGTCCTTTCTCCCCTACATTCCTTGTCTCTCTTCAACATCTAGAACGTCAAACTTGGCGATTAGCAACACCCCAAAAGATCGTTCCCCATGCATAGCGTTGCACCCAATCGTGCACAGCCACGACCCACCCACCGCAGAAAGCACGCTTGTCTGACGGAATCAATGGTTGGGCGTAATAACGATGATAAATCTATGGCAAGAATAACACAAGGAAGGAGCACGACTCGCCTCCCCGGTCCGACCCACGGGTGCCGATGCTTTTGCTCTCTTGTCGCTAGCACGCCTTGGCCAAGATGCCGTGATCCGAGATACATGGCGAATGGCGAGAGCGCAAACGAGCTGCCCAGCACGTAAAAGAAGAGGGAACAGACGTGAAACGGCGTCAAACTCACTGTTCAATTTCAGGCATGGCAGAGCTGAGGAAACGGGTCCACGGCGGGGGTTCGAGCGAAACGCGAAAGCTACCTAGCAGACGAAAAGGCTTGCGTCACTTTGTTAATTTTCCTTTTGGGTTGACTGTCGTCGTCGTCGTCGTCGTCTTGTCCCGCTTCAAGTCGGTGGCCAGGAAGCCAGCCCACTTCCCGAAAGTCCCCAGTCTATCCATAACTACCAGCATTGCGAGCGACCATTTCAGCGCCGCCACAATCAGCTGGCCGAGTCGGTAGCGGGCCGGAGCAACGAAGGCCATGACTGCTTCCCTAGTTATTGAGTTGCCTAGTTATAATTTATTAGTCGTGACCTGACAGGGTTGGTTGTCATGGGTTCGTTGCTAACTGCGCAACCATGTGCATCTACTCCGTACCAAGTAACTATGCCATTACCGGATTTTTCCTGTCCAATGTGTCTTGTCATTGGCCGATCCGCGCATCTCGCTTGCGCTGGTGCATCAGCGACCTCGGAACTTGCCAGCGAGTCAGGCTGCTTTCGACCTGTCCGCGGATGTCGCTCTTCCGCCCGCCGCCACCTGTGGTAGGAAACCTTTTTTCTACGCACTATTTTCACTGACAATACTGTTTATAAGTTAACTAGAGTGCGCCACCCATGACGCTCGGTCACTCTGGCCAGAACGTTTATTCGTACGGTCTGCCAATCGACGACCCATGGATATTTGAGCTGTCCACGTTGCAATGTCACGTCGGTTTCCTTTTTTTTTTCTGGTGGACTCGGGTCCAATCGGATGTCAAGCTGTCTGTCTGTCCGAATCGGCCAGCCATTTTCAGATCCTGGCACTCGCATGTTGGTAAGTCGCAGTTGAAACAATTACACCGCAAATCGCCATATTGCGCCGTCCCAAATATATCTCGTCCTCGTCAGCCGAGGATGGGCGAGTTCGTTCAACGCACCCTGCTTTGCCCGCCGAGGCTGCGGCAATATTCTATTCGGTTTGTTCCGTCATCATCGCTGGCAAGAAAGAGACTAGTGAACTACGAGACCGTAATCGTAGTAATTTTAGACTAATACCTAGGGCCACTTCAGCCGGAAACGTGACGTGACAAGGAACCGCTCGGTGCTGACGGCCAATTTTCAAGGTTCAACCTTTTTCTAATAATTTGCAAGACCCGCCACTGTTTTCTTCAAAGCCAGCGGCCAGAACGACGAAATAGTCTGACTGACTCCACGTGTTATATCCAACCATCTTATCAACGCACAGCTATTACGCATTAAAAAGGGTCCACACACTACCATCCTCGGGTTCTCCCTGCGAGAGCCGACAGCCCTGTTTGGCCCTTGCTTTCGCCAAGATGCCAAGAATGCATCCATCGTAATTGTTATCCAGTATGCACGATAATATTTCTCCGTTATTGACTAAGAGAAATCTATATCATTCTTTTATTCTTATTTGTCTCGGCTTCATACTTGTGATGTTGAATCCGCTGTCGAGTACGCTTTGTGGCGCGAAAGTGAAATCGGGCTCATAGCCGATGATTGCGTTACACATCATCGCCATTGTTGATATAGGTGGCTGGGCGCGCGGTAGCTCGAGTTATTTAGCGCGATGCGATCTTTACATGCAATCCCAGCAGGCTCCGATATCCTCTGAAGAAGCTTTTTCTTTTGTTCTAGGGACGATACTTTGTCCTTGGCCGAGCTGAAGTGAGAGGTTGACTCGATCGAGGTCGGCTAGTGACCCGAGTCCCATTCCAACAGTGTGTTTGGAGCATCCCGCAACGTTAATATCTAGACAGCTGCAGATCTGTCTGTCATACATCTCAATGCTACCAATACATCGCCGGCTCATCGGCGCTTGCCACTGACATTGTACACCTGAATGCCCTTGTCGTTGCTGGACTTTGCATGCACTTGGCCATGTTGCAGAGTTGTATCCCTAGAACTTTGCAAAACTCAAAAGTTGTTGTAATCCTGTAAAGTTGCTGTTAGCCATCAAACTTGATGTTCATTACCTGTAGTACTGCCGTGTAGTTAACACGATCCTTTGCATTGCATGTAGTGTCATGTCGGTGGGTTCGGCCGTTACGTGTTCCGGCTTGACCCTGGTGCCTGGCCAGTACAAGTGCACACAAGCCTGTGAAAAGCCATCGAGGGGAGGAGCAGATGGACTCTGCAACATGTAGATGGATTCATTGGATGGGTCTTTATTCCCGTTTGCTGATGGTTGTGGCGGCGGAGGGGCTGGCAAGGTTCCCGGGGGGGCACGGGGGTGTCAGAACTACGCAGTCGCGGACATTTCAGCTTCTTCCTCAGCCGCGAACAACTAGTAACTTTTGGGAATAACAATTCGATAGAAAAGGTTTGGTGGCGTTTGAGAAGAAAAAGAAAAAGGAAAAGGCGCACCGCGGCGTCGCTGGGTACCTCAATACTGCTCGAGCTACAGGGCCGAAACGTGGACGGTCAAGACAGGGCGCAGTGGCAGTATTTCGAGAAATATATATCCAAACAGACGACTTAGATCCCATGTACGGCCACAGCCGAGTGATAAAATCTGGATCCCGTCTGATCTCCGAGCGATAACCACTCGAGCGCCTGAGTAGTAGCTGGTTCGGTGACGACCAGCGAACTCCAGGTGCTGTACATTTTTTTTTTTGGCGCAATCCTTCCTTTTTGTGTCTAAAAAGCAAACTTATCGCTCTGGAGAGATCGCGATCTTACCAGAGATATATATCATAGCCTATAACTTGTCTATCAGAGAGTGGCCCTGGAGCTCGTCTCGCGCTTTGGTGCTGAGCAGCTAACCCTATCAGCAACTACACGTGGATACTTAACTAGATTGCTGGCTCATCGTCTGCGAGATAAACATTCTTGGTTTGATTACCGTGAACAAGCGTATATTATTCACGCTCAGGCACTATACGGAATCAAGCCACCGGCAAGCGACAGCTGACGGGGTTGGTGGCTTTTTGAAGATGGCCATGCGTTTGGAAAGCAGAGAAGATTATGCATATTTTATACTAGTGAAACGAAATCTTCAAACTAGAAATGCCCGATTCATTCGCATTGCGGCATGGCTTTAGAAAGCTTGGCCTTGGAAAGACCGAGGTGTCTGTTCACTTACAGCCTGGCGGGCGTCCCGTGTGTACAACGGGTCCTGGGACTGGATACTGAGCGAGTCATTTTTCCGCCGAGCAAATAGATTGTGGGCCTTGAGAGAACACATTCTTCCCTCAGGAAGAAACAGTCAAGCCGGGTGCAAAACTTGTGCGACAGTGCTACGTTGCCATGGACGTGAGCGGCTGCAAGGTCAATGTGCTCTACATGCACAGCTGACACGCAGCCAGCATCAACTATAGTGACGATATAATGGATGGAAGATTCATCCATAACGATCGATAACCTAATTGCTGAAGTGGCAGCACACAGGTCTGCCCGTCAGCGGAAAGAGTTTGTTTATATGCTCCAGGACATGATTGTATATGAGCCGGAGGATCGAATCCTGGCGGTGGACGTGATCCGGTATCTCGAGTAAGCCATATCGTTGGATGAAGAAAAAGAGGTACATGGTGTATAGAAAGGTGGTAGCTGTTTTGTTCCAACTTCAAAACTGTCACATTTTGCATGTTAGAGTGTTGGTGCTGCCTTTGACGATCGCGAGGCAGACAGCCAAGGCTGTGGCAACATGTAGCTGTATGAATCAGTGCAGAGCCTTGATAGGTGTATCGGGAAACTTTGAAACTGAGCAGAAAGAGTAATATGTGCAAAGGGCAGATGCTGGGAAGGAACAGCCCGTCTTCAATGACATGACGCAGCGCCAAGGCCTACGTTGCTTTTGAGTCGCCTTCTTCCAAGACAGTCTAACCAAGATTCGGTCGGTAGTCAACAGCGGATTGCAGTAATTGATGCTAGAAGCCTAAAAGGTCTTCGACGGGATATTCATGAATGCTTCGCCACTAGGTGCCATCGCTAGTCCTTTTAGGTTCAGTAGTTTGCCACGGAGCTTGCGACGAGCTGCCAAGAGCCAACACTGAGCACCAGACTTGCGATGGGCATTTTCTTAGCGAATGCGCTGTTTCTTGATCAGAATAGCCAGGTAATCAGTCTAGGCGAGGATATAAAAACATCTACCTGCTCATGAGTTAAGTGTCGACGAGGAACTGAGCACAATTAATTGTCGTACATCCTCCGCTGACTGACCGACCGACCGACGATGATTGAGGATGCCAACCCTCGGAGTGCCAGCTCCGAGACTGAGCTCATCAAACGAATTTCATGAATGTGTACTGAATTCGGAAAGATGGCGGCGTGTGGCAGGTCAAAAATGCCCAGAAGCGACCGAAAACACAAGATGCATCTGCAGGCTCAGTATGTTTAGGATTAAACTTTTAATTAAGCATACGAAAATGGAACTGGCGCTGAAAACCTTGTAGGAAATAGCCCCAGCAGGCCCTACTCATTTATAGGCTCGATCTGGGCCGTAGCAGCTCGGATACTCGACTCTCCGGCTGCGCATCTTGGCGCCAAGTGTAAATCTCCCGGCTCCTCACCACTCCGCATCCACGTCTTGGCGCCAAGGGTAGTTTAAGCTCGCCTTGATTTCTTTATTAGATATATCATGTAGCATCCTGAAATTGAGATGGATATTTTCAGAGGCATATGGTTATTAAAGACATATTGAAGAATGAAAAAAAAAAAAAAAA